>JAPKLW010003260.1:0-27261 GCA_026898455.1 Plectranthus barbatus
AAAAAATGAGCCTCCTGCCCCTATTTATAGACAGGATAAGGGTAGGCAGGCGACAGTCAACCCTACATGTCGAGCTGCAACGGCTCGCCGCGAATATCGGGCCAATTGCGGGTTTTTCGGGGGAGGCTAGGGCTCCAACGATCAGGCGCCGCCAGTGAGCTAGGGTTTCTCCTCTTGGACCGTCTCGACATCGACCCACTCAGCTCCTCGATGACGAGACGCTTTGGTCCTGGATGGCGAGGCCTTGACTTGGTCAGATACGGCATCTTGTTGGCTTTGGCGAGTCAGCCTTCAGGGTTGGGCTTGTTCGCATGGGCCGATTTGTCTATTGGGCCTGGGCTCGTGGGCCTGGCCCCAACATATTTTAAAGCCAAATTTTAACAACTCTTTGGAATGTAAATCGAATATGCATAACAAGATCTCTAAAATATCAAATCTTTAATCACAGCCAAATCAATACTCTTCTAAAAAAACTAATTAATACAATTAGTAAACCGCATTGGAAAAATACTGAAAATTGAAAACTGAAATTAAAACTAGAACCAAACATAATTTTTAGAGCAGTCAGTCATAACATAATGGAGTATTAAAGTAAGGGAAAATCTCAAGTAAAAGTATAAAATTTCGTACACTGCTGCTGAATATAAGCGTCGGAACCTGTGTACATACAGATATAAACGGACATCAACCATCTTCTGACAAAAAACTTCATCATCATCATCATAAATATTCCAACACATCTTCTTGCTTTTCTAAATCCCATTTGACTACCTTGCCATCCAGTCCTGACATGAACATGGGACATCATCCATATAAACTTACATACTACTCAAACTTTGAGTGGAAATGTGTTTTAAGTTCAAGTGCTTCTACCTGCAGTGGTGAAGGTAGTAACAGCGGCATCCCTTGATTTCTTCAAAGGCACAATAGACCTAGAATACGGAAGCAGGATTAAGATAAGGATAAGGGCTCAGACTAAATATGATATTTCTCTCTTGTAGGTAGAAGTGGAGTGAAGTGAAGTGAAGACGGAAAAAGAACACCAGTGATACTAGAACAAGAGTGTAAAGGCCATACGTAATACAGTTTTCATGAGCACGGTCTCTTGAAGAGTTGTTTGTCTCATTTTTTGATTGGCCGTACAGTTTTCCAAATGTTCCTGACAACTGAGCAGAAAAGAAAAATGAAACACTGGAGTGCATTGTAGTGATCAACATAAAATGTCTACAAGCAACTGTGTTTAGCTGACTGGTGCTCTATACATTCTAGGCATCAACAACCAAGCATAATGTGAACCTATAAATCTCTCACGAGTCATCGATTGCCAGCAACCCATAAACCAGAATATTGAGATCATCATGTACCTGTGAACCATATTTTGCACTTGCAGTTTGTTTCCTCTCATCAAGAAACCTCAAGAAACTCCTGTAATTACAAAAACCACAACCAAGTAATTAGAACTTAGATCATTGGAGTTGATTGCATCCTTCTGATGTAACTTTGCAAGTACTCATCACTCTAATTCATGATGGCAATAGCCACCATTAAAAATAATTACAGCCACCCAGATCAAGAAACTTATTTAAGAAATTAGAACAGAAAGGGGACCAATTTTCTAATGGCCAACAAAAGCACATATAACTTTAAAAATAAATAATTAGAAACAAAGTCAAATTCCATGAAAGTTTGTAGTAGCCTTCTATTGGGAAATCCAAGAAACTGCAACAGGTTTTCCGCAGGCAACCATTCAGCACTAGTGCATGCACATAAAAGTCAGGTGAACAAGTTGGCAGACAGCTAGAAGGATAATACTATGTTACAAGTTGATGATTAACTGATTTTTTTAATGAAACAAACTTTTTATAGCATATCCACAAAGAAAGTGCATTGTCATGCAAAAATAACATAAAATCCAAGATATACAAATGAAAGCAATAGTATCCTAATTGCTAGCAATAAATCAGAAGAAATGAGTGGTAAGAAAATATGAGTAGGAGAGAAGTTCATCCTACCATAGTCTAGTTTCATCAGATGCAAATACCATGGGATTGCAATCATATCCGACACCAATAACCATTCTTTCAGAAAGGAACAAAATCTGTATCATATGTATCATGAAGATTTTATCAAAATCATCATTCATTATCAAGAAGATCAATAAGAGAAAAAAACCATGCTATAGGGTGGATGCTGACCCACATCTCGAAGAGGCAAATCGCGGAATGCTACACTTTGAGCAGATGGAGAAGGACCAACATCATCAACAAAGTAGATCATCGAATCATGACCTGAATATAAAACACTCAGAACACTATTTTCAAATTCAAAGGGCAGCTAACTAGAGTTTGAACTATAGCACTGTAGATACAAGTAGACAAAATGATAATTTATCTTTCAGTGATTCAAGCATTCATTATAGTAACTTAACAAGTAACAAGGTTGGGGATTGAATCTTCCAGAGCCCTATTTCCCTGTTTGTCACTGTTTCTCTGATTTGGTAACATAAATTAGTAGCAGACCACTAACATGAAGTGTCAAGCAAGCTCTTTTTGGCAACAATGTCTTACCTGCATAGGCTAAAGTATTGCCACTTGGTGACCACCTGATACCGAACGTCCAAGTATGTGAGAGATCAAGCTGCATGATTTGCTGCACAGAAAATTAATATTATAGAGACAATTCAGTTTGTAACTGATATGGTTCAATAAGCTGCAGAATGAGATCAAGAATCCAGTCTTCTGTTTCATGCTCGTGCTCACTGAAAGAGAACATAATATATCTTTTAGTTTAATACCATTTTCAAGAACTTCAAATGATCTATCTTTTAGTTCAACACCATTTTCAAGAACTTAAAGTGCTTCAATATATTCTTGTATTGATGCTGATAACTTAAGTGGTCCAATTTTTATTATTATACCACCATTTTGTTTTCCTCATTTATCAGTTGAGGAACTGATTTTCCAAGTGGAATAAGGAATGCATGTAATTATGAATACAATTTATCAGATACATGCAGCTATATCAAAAGAGACCAATAATGAATTGACATCATAATGAAATAATGCTTCAACATTTGACAAACCAGCGCAGAAGTGAAACAGAGATTCCAAACTTCCATGTCCGGCAATGATTTAAGGGAATGATATGAGCATTGAAAAAGTTAAGTACTCATTCTTTCTTATATTCAAACATTTGGAACTGGAAATTGATACTTCTTTCCTAAAAATGATATATTCAAACTTGAAGTTACTGAGGAAACACGAGTGTAGAAAGAATTAGTTCTAGACAATGATGAACTTATCCAGCTAGTAAGTTCCAGTATGGACTGAGCTAATTATCAGACATGGTATGAGTACCCGTCATAACATTGGAACCTTGCAAGTACACTCATATGATCCCGAAAGATCCATTATCCGTTCATGCTAAAAAAATGGTACATACACAGGAATGACAATAACCATGTAACAACTGCCCTTACAGATAAGAAAAGCCTACCTGTTTCGAGGCCACAAGTTTCCTATGTTATGTCAGGTACACAGAGTGTGTCTGACCACTAGTTACGTATTTCTTGCAGACTAATTATATAGGTTTACAGAGAGTCCCACGGAGTTTCATGCTCACCCTTATAAATATCTTATCATATAAGGTTGAAAAGTAATACGGAATTGGCTGTGATTGCAAGGAGGCAAGTTTCTATATTTTGCTAAGTAAAATGTTTATTTAGTCCATCTTTTGTAATAAATGCACTATTGTGATCCTGCTATGCTAATTTCACAAGCAAATGGTTTTATCAAACTTCAAGTCAGTGAATCCGAGATGATGTTGAGATTTGCACTTTGTTTTGCCCAAACATACGAAAATAGAGTTTGTTAAGGCCCATATCCTCTAGCCCATATTATTTATATTCATAACCAATATTGTAATTCTAGAGACATTGTACATTCATAATTTGTAACATGGTATAGAACCAAATTAGGGTTAGGGTTAATTTTCTCTTTCAATTTTTTAACCCACCCAGATTCCATCCCCGTCAGCCGCCACCTCAGCAGCCACGTCATCAGCCCGGTCCTGTCCGGCCGCCGTCGAGCCCGCCGTCCTGTCGCACGCCTCACTCTCTGTCGTGCGTCTCGTGCAGACCATCTCTCTGTTGCACTGTTCAGGCCGCCCCCCGCCGGCCAGTGCTCGTGCTGCCTGCACCATGCTGTCTGCGCTGTTGCTGCCATCGTTGTTCAAGTTGCAGTCTCCCCTATCTTCTTGGTTTGCCAATCAGTCTGTCCTGCCATCGTTGTTCAAGTTGCCGTCTCCCTTATCTCCTTCGTTTGCCCTTAGTTTGTGCATAGCTGCTGCCCTGTCTCTGTCACCGGTTCTGCTTACTGCTGTCCTCTCCTTCTATTCCAGCTCAACTTGCTGCTGCGGCGTTGGTGCCTCACTCCGTTATTTTCTCCTTCTTCATCTGCTGCTACTGTAGGCCACATTGAATCATGTCCCATATCAATTCTATTCCCACATATGGAGGCACTATATCAATTGCTGCTGCATCACCTCTCCACGCTTCTCGGTCATGTTGGGTACTTGATTTAGGAGCTTCATTTCACGTGACATCTGATCAGTCACACCTTACATCTTCCTCACTCCAGTGCCCGTGTGTCTTCCGCTACATCATCATCCCGTATCTCCTTTGACAAGTGACATCATCGTTTGGGTCATTTATGTGGGTCCGTTTGTCTACTCTAATACATAATGGGAGTTTAGGTCATTCATCTATTGAGTCTAACTTTCACCGCAAGGGTTGTAGGCTAGGAAAACAAACCCAACTTCCATATCATTATAGTTTGTCTCACTCTGCTAAACCTTTTGATCTTGTTCATTCTGATGTATGGGGTCCTGCACCATTTTCCACCAAGGGTGATCATAAATATTATGTCATTTTTATTGATGATCATTCTCGTTATACTTGGATTTATTTCATGAAACACCGGTCTCAATTATGTTCCATTTACCAGTCCTTTACTCACATGGTTCACACTCAGTTCTCTACACCTATTCGTGCTTTTCGTTCAGATTCTGGTGGTGAGTATTTATCTGACACATTTTGCCAGTTTTTGACCTCTAAGGGCACTCTTGCTCAGTTGTCATGTCCTGGTGCTCATGCCCAAAATGGAATTGTTGAACGCAAACACTGTCACATCATAGAGACTGCTCGAACACTTCTGATCGCTTCTTTTGTTCCTTCTCACTTCTGGGGAGAAGCTATCTCTACTTCGGTTTACCTTATCAATCGACAACCATCATCTAAACTTTTTGGTAAATGTCCCGGTGAAGTTCTTTTTGGTACTCCTCCCAAGTATGATCACCTTTGTGTTTTTTGGTGCACGTGCTATGTTCTGCTTGCCCCTCGCGAGCGAACAAAGTTGACTGCTCAGTCTGCGGAGTGTGTTTTCTGGGTTATAGTCTTGAACATAAGGGTTATCGTTGTTATGATCCTTCCTCTCATCGCATACGTATATCTCGTGATGTGACATTTGTGGAGAATCGTCCATTCTTTTATAACCCTTCTACTCAAACCTCATATTCTCCCATTGAGTCTACATCTTTCCTTTATCTTGCTCCTATTTCATTTACTAATAATGATACTCCACCATCTCCTTCTATTACACTCATTCCTGATCCTACTCATTCCATCACACCCACCACTAATGAACCAACTCCATCTGTTACACCCGTTCTTGATTCGTCTCCTTCCCTCACTTTTCCTAATCCTACTCCTTTCAGACCACCCATCACACATTTCTACAATCGTCGTTTCAAAGATTCTGTAACAGTTCCACCTCCTCCTACCTCTTCCGCCAATTCTGATGTTCCCATATGTAGTGACACTAACAATTCTGATGAGTTTCATGCTATTTCTGATGAGTCACAGGTTGGACAGCGATATAATCTTCGAGATCTTGCTAATATTGCTCCTCCTGAAAAATTGGGTTTCCCACGTGTGAGTGCTATTATTGATAAGTTATCTACATATAAAGAAGTTTTTTGTCATCCAGAATAGCAACTTGCTATGTCTAAGGAGTTGGCTGCTATCAATCATACTAGCACTTCGGATCTTGTTCCCTTACCATCACATGTTGTACCCATTACATAAAGTGGGTGTTCAAGATAAAAACCAAGTCAGATGGTTCTATTGAGCGATACAAAACTCGTCTTGTTGCTGGAGGTTTTCAGTAGACTCAGGGACAGGATTATGATGAGACTTTTGCTTCTGTTGCTCAAATGACTACTGTTTGTACTATGATAGTAGTGGCTGCTACTCGTTCTTGGACTATTTCTCAGATGGATGTTAAGAATGTCTTCCTTCATGGTGACTTACATGAGGAAGTCTATATGGAGCCACCCCCAGGTGTTGAGGCTCCCCCCGGACATGTTTCTCGCCTTCGTCGTGCTTTGTATGGTCTCAAACAGGCTCTACGGGCTTGGTTTGAGCGCTTTGTCTCTGTCATACGGGTTGCATGTTTTTCACCCAGTGATCATGATCCTGCTTTATTCATTCATCTCTCTTCACGTGGGCGAACCTTGCTTCTTTTATATGTTGATGATATGTTGATTACAGGAGATGACAAGGAACACATTTCTAATGTGAAGAAACAGCTTGGACAAGAATTTCATGTCCGATTTGGGTCCTTTGAGCTATTTCTTAGGTATTGAGGTCCTACATTCTGCTAAAGGGTTTTATCTGTGTCAATCTAAGTATATCAAAGATCTTCTTGCTCGTTTTGGCCTCATCGATAATCGGTTGGCTGCAACACATATGGAGCTTCATTTATGGCTTCGCCCCACTGATGGGATACCTCTTGAGGATCCTTCGGTACCGACACATTGTGGGCAGTCTTGTTTACCTCACCGATACCAGGCCTGACATTGTTCATGCAGTTCATATATTAAGTCAGTTTGTGAGTGCTCCTACTTCGGTTCATTTTGGACATCTGCTTCGTGTCTAAGATTCTTAAGGGGCACATCATCTCAGGCTCTGTTCTATGCTAGATATAGTCCGCTTCAGCTTCATGCTTAGTCGGACTTTACTTGGGCGAGTGATCCTACAGATCGTCGTTCTGTCACTGGATACTGCATTCTTCTTGGTTCTTGGTTCTTCTCCTCTTACATGGAAGTCAAAGAAGCAAGCGGCTGTATCTCGGTCTAGTACAGAGGCAGAACTTCGAGCTCATGCCACCACCAATTCAGAAATCGTATGGCTTTGTTGGTTGCTAGCTGATTTTGGTATTTCATGTGCTACACCAACACCTCTTCTTTGTGATAATACTGGAGACATACAAATTGCCAATAATCCAGTCAAACATGAACTTACAAAACATATTGGTGTTAATACTTCCTTTACTCAATCTAACTGTCATCACAAAACTATAGCTCTTCAGTATGTGCATACTGAACAAAAACTTGCAGACTTCTTCACCAAAGCACAAACTCGAGAGCATCATACTCAAACTCAACGCTTTGAATCCGCCTTGAGTTTGAGGGGGGGTGTTAAGGCCCATATCCTCTAGCCCATATTATTTATATTTATAACCCATCTTGTAATTCTAGAGACATTGTACATTCATAATTTGTAACAGAGTCGACTGCTAAGAATACACCGACAAGCTACCTTTCTACAATGTATCAAGGCTTTCTGTAAATAATATTGAAATTTCAACTTTCAACTAACACTAATGTCATCTAGGTTTATTCTTGTAATAGCCATACCCAAGCCTTTAGCAATGAAGGAATGCATTTTCTAGCATATCGTCAACATCTAGGCTACTGCATTAGTAGATAGTAGGTGTGTTCATGGTTTAGCCGAAACCGGATTAATTTGAAATTTAATTTTCAAACCGATGGTTTGAAAATATTGAAACCGGTCAAATTTGGTTTGGTTACGGTGTGGTGGTTCAAACCGGCCGTATTTATATATATATTAAATATATTATAATTAATAAATATAAATTGTGGTTCATTAGATAAGTTTCAACTTTTCTTATACAATTAACTCATGTTTAAATTTCTTGGTCAACACAATCTAAGTTTCAATATTTTTAATCAAAAATCAACTAGTAAGTCTAAACATTAAATATTATCATTTTATATAATTCTTTACGGTAAATTAAGTATTAACATTGTTAATTTGTTAATATAATTTTACATGTTTCATTCAATTTTACATTTGAATTTTAAGATAATAATTTTAATGCAATTGACTCATATGTTGCTTTTGGTTTTTACATTAAATTATAAATATAAGATTTTAAAAATCAAAATTACATTAAAATAAGTAATAATAAATAATGAAAATCAACTAATTTGTATTTAGGCCCTAATTTTTAACAAATTATAGTAGATTGTTGAAATTTGAAATATATTTCGCTTCAAACCATCAAACCGGCCGGACCAAACAGTTTTTATATGGTTTGGCCGGTTTGATTTCGATAAATTATTAGGCCGGTTTGGTTTGGAAAATTTTCAAACCGTACCTATTGGTTTGGCCGAAATTTTACTTCCAAACCGGCCAAATCGGACCGCGAACACCCCTAGTAGATAGTAAGTAAGATCTCTAAAAGAGATTAGGGAGGAATCTGTACCTCTCCGAATTTCAAATCAGAAGAACCACTAGAGGAGTGCCTGCAAAAGTTTTTAAGAGTAAGCATGCAGAAAATTAAAATAAGAAGTTGGAAGCAAATGACTTGAGGTTTTTTCAGCATCTTCAATGATACATACTTGGTATCAACACCTTTGATGAAAGTAGAAAATACGCGGCACTTTCCATCTGTAGATGTGGTTGCAAGTAATATCTGCATAGATGATAGTATTAGAAAAGAAAAAAGTGGTAAATCAGCCTTCTAAATTTATAGAATAAAAGGCTATATATTACTTCATTGTTCAAATGTACTGATTGACACTTTTCTAAAGAGAGCAGTTCCCCAAGGCCAATTTGGCAAGACAATAACTATCAATTTAATAGATGCAGGAAATCCATTTGAGATATAGTTGCCGAAGGTGGGGCAAGCATAATTAACACTTTCTTTTTAACCACATGTGGCGTGATTACAATTGACAATTAATAAATTTCCAAGTAAAGCCAGCTTAATTGCATTCAGTTTGCATACCCCAATTATCACTTTTACAGACTTCATAAACTTCCAAATCAAAGTACACATAATGCTCAAGTGCATTCTATGTGATACAGCAGCTTTTTCAAAGATAATAAGTGCAAATTTATTGTTATGGAAGATTAAACTTAGTTTGGAAATGTAGAAAACTGCAAGTGTTTATTTGAGGTAGATAAGTGCAATCAAAATGGAAATCAGAGTAGCGATTGAGAAAATTCACATTATTAGGATGCCAGGCAACACTTGTAACAGAAGAATCATGCCGCTTCCTTATAATTTTACTGACCCACCTGTTGGAATTGTAAAAGAAAAATATTAAGATATCAACATAACTGAAAACATATTAAAGAACAGTACACATTTAAGAATTACGAGTGCGCATAAAGTTAAAAAAAAAAAAATCATAAAATAATTGAACAATCTTTTTCAGTAGGTTTCAAGATCCATTTCAATGCAAGGAAATTGACTCATCTGATGGTCATGCTATAAGAAAGGAATTATGCATATTAATATTTTCACATTCAATATTCTTAATTATATCTTGCTAACAGAAGAAACTAGGATATCAGGATGTTAGGCATAATTCGCTTAGGTGACTGAGCTTCCTGATATCCATAATGCCAATGGATTTCCAAATTCCCCCTTTCTGGAATTTGTTAGCTTCTCTATTGGTTCTACACAAGTTGCATATGAATTGAGTTTGTTCTAGGAAAATTCTTCAAAGAAAACAAGTTTATACTCATAAACACTTCTAGCCTATGAAGGTTTGTTCTAACTCCCATAGGGTTTTTTATAGGTCTCAATTCCAATAAAGCAGACTAAGCATGATGCCCATTTTCATTTCCTTTTCAGTTTACACATAAGGTTTTTATCTCTTTCAAAAGAAAACAATGCCAAAAGAGTCAATCAAGCAAATGAAAGGCCCACAACCTATTCAATGATAAAAAAACAGCTGATGGTGTGTAGAACAGATAGATTCTTCTCAAGAAAGCTTTCCCGATAGCTCATCTCCTCCTTAATTCTTGTTGGGTAAAAAGATAACCTTTAGCACAACACGGAGAATTCCAAGATTATTTTGCATACTCATAAATATTTGTGAGGAATTTGTTGAGTTTTCTTGACTAGAGGATTTTATTGTGTAAATCTTGAGAGCATTCAAACGCAGTCAAATGCAAATTCATAGTTCTTTCAACATCTCACTTGGGTACTTCTATGCATGACGTGTGTAGTTCGGCCCAATAATGAATGCCCCCACTTTAGCCCATTGACGAATCTCACGAGCTTGAGCTCATGAAGACCAAATCCAATCAGGATTTGGTGAATCTCAACAAAAAGAAAGAAGACTTATTCTAATCAATCTAGAAGAAGATTATGGAAAGATCTGCCTAAATATTATAGACTTGTCTAATATTCCTTAATTTTAGAGATATTTTATATTCCTACTAGAATTTAGATATTTTATAGTCTTGTATAAATATACTCCCTGGGTTACAAATTCATCCATTCCATCATCTAAATATACTCCCTGGGTTATAAATATACTCCCTGGGTTATTTGAATCCAGGGAGTAGTAAAATAAATGATTTTACTAATCTAAATGATTTTACTAATATTTGAATCCACTATAATTCTCAACAAATTTCTTTTCAAATATTAGTAAAATCATTTATTTTGCTTAATTCGTTCATAAATTCCTTTAGGTCCTTATTCCGTGTAAAATCATCCACAACAATATGCATCACCATTGAAACAGGAACCAGAACATGGGAGATCTTACCAATTATTCTCTTGCTCATAGTAGCATACACAAACAGTTTTAGCTCCACTTCCAACAGCAAATTTGTTTTCTAGAAGGGAGACAATGAGTCAGAAAAAAGACTGAATTAGACTCTTCACATTATTTTGAATACGCAAGACCAAGATGAGCTATAGAAATTTACTTGAGTTTCTATTTGTTTCACAAAAGTATTTTAAGCATGAAGACAATATAGAATAACCATATCATGCATTAATATATTAGAGATTCATCTCAAGATTGTATGCACGAATCTTGATTCAATCATTCATCGCAACCATCCATACTTACATAGTAAGCACAACTCAACAACTGCACAAGAAACCTAATCATCCATCTTTAAATATTTCTCAGCACGCTGTTTAACCTAGCAACATAATGAGTTTCAACAAGTCCATACAGAGACTGTTTGCGGGGTAACCACTTTTAGTGAAGGTAAGGAATAGTAGCTAAAATGTGAGAGAAGTGAATATTTTGGAAATCAGCTTAAAGATGGAAATAAGTTACAAAGGAGGATGCTACTCATATTAGCTGCAAAAGTACCTTTACATTTTTAATATATATCCTAAACTATACTTGGGCTTCTGACTTAGAGATTTCCTTTATGAAACATGGCATATTATGAAAAATAAATATAATAGTCTCCTACTTGGGGCGCACGTGAGCACCTTGCCAATAGGCCATGAGTTCGAATTATACTGGGAACATCTGGAGTAGGATTTAAAATAATACAGTCAATTTTAAAAATATATATATAAGATAGATAAAATACATTGATATTGATATACAATAGTAAAATATAGGCATATAGCAAGGAAAATAATAAATATATTGGGTATAATAGAATGGCTACTATCCATAGCACCCTAAGATACAGGCTACACAAAAGTCTTGACCTTTAAGGATTTCTCTAGCAGCATCATGTACCACACACCCCATACTCATCATATCGGTTCAGTTGTACATCAAAAAGGTTATGAATCGTGATGACTGTTATGCATCTTTTGGCTATATAGTACAATTAGATAAGGGACCGAGTATGGAACAGATCATATATCTGTTACATACACAAAATGCATGCTAAATTTTTCTCCAAAAAAAGAAAAAGTGCATTTTAAATCAATAGAACTCGCAGTAGTTGCTTATAGACTTCTATACCTTTTGGACTCCATTGTACACAAAGTGCTGCCCGATTTAGCCTGAGGATTACAAGAGTTGGGACCCATTCTGTCGTTTCTTGTGTCCAAACATATCTCCAAAATATAGTCATGTCAGTATATAGTTCAAGTCCAACAAGAAATTGAGAATTGCATGAACCAGCAGGACAGAACATGAGAAGCTTTAGTACCAACAATGAGGGGGAAAAGAAAGTAATATAGAGTATCTTAGTAAACAGAATGACTATCAATTCTTGAAGCTATGGCCACTCACGAATTCCGATCATGAGAAACAGTGACTATTTGGTCTGAGCGTTTGCTCCAGTCTATTCCGGAAACAATTTGATCATGCTGCAATCAGAAGCAAAAGGTGAGAAGGAAAAACTGATTGGAAACTGTCCTACTAGAGCAATCTAGGCACACACACACGAACGCCAAAAATCAAAGGATCTTTGCCGGTTTACCTTTTGAAGAACATGGATCTTCTCCCACTTGCCTTCCAACATCTTATAGATATGCACTTCGTTGTTATTGGGACAAAAAGCAATCACTACAATTCGAAAATGAGAGAATCACGACCGATTCAAAACCTCCCCACAACGCAATTAAGGGTTAAAAAAAATGAGAACAGGCGCGATAGGGTTTACTGGAATGATCTGGGCTCCAAGCATGACAGGTGATGCACTGAGCAAACTGATGAACTGAGACTGCAGCCATGGCTTATATTCAATTCACCAAATTTAAATAATTTGGGGAACCAAGTTGATATGATTCTGAATTCTTCTACCAAATTCAGAGTTTCAATCGACAATGAAATGGTAATTGAAGCGATGGGTGAGACTAAAGATCCGTTTTTGGGAAGGAATTTGCTTCCTTGGCGTGGCTGCTACGGTTTAGCTTACTGGGTTGCTGAACAGATCATCATCAGAAAATGGGATATATAGCTTTGGTAGGTCATCATAATTAGGTCATAAATAATTACAAACATTCGGTTTTGGCCGTTTGTAATAACAACTAAAATATCTGCTTCCAATTTTTTTAGTTAGCTGTATTTAAATTTAGTTTTTTTTAGTATTATTATTCATAGTCATTTTAATACCATATGAATTGTATTTTTTGTGTTTTTATGCAATAGAAAAGTGATACAGTTAAATTGCAGGATTTGAAACATTGTGTTTAATATATTACTTAATTATAATTGATTTCGAAGATAAGGGTATCCATAACAATAAACCCACAATTCCAACTTTTATATCGCCACGTCAGCGCCACATCAAAAATTAAAACCCATCAACTTTTTCAAATCTATCACTATAACAATAAACCTACAACATCAACTTTTACACGGTCCCACACAAATTCACTTACAAATATAATATCATTTTTATATATTTATATAATTCATTTATTATATTAATTTATAGTATTAAATTACATAATAATTTTTATATTTTCTAATTTAAAACAATTATGAAAATTTATAAATTAAAATAATACAAATTTGGAACAACAAATGCACAATGGAAATTAAATTTAAACAACATCATAATAGTACAAGAAAAGAAAATTCAATAAACTCAAAAAGTACTGGAAATAATAAAATAAAATAAAAACAAAAATATTGGATTGACAATAAAATAAAAAAATAAGAAAAGAAATAGAAATAAAGTAAATAAGATTTTTAGTGGCAATATTAAAAAAAATTGAAAAATGAAAGTTTAAATGCTACGGGCCCACCAAAAACTATGAAACCCAGCTTTGTGTTTCAAGTGCCAGGTTTATGACATGGCAAAACGCAGGTTCTTTGTAATGGTAAAAGCTGGTTTTAGTCCAGGTTTAAACCTCTAAAAAGCTACCATTACAACCACCCTAATAGAGTGCAATATGAGTTAGGTGATTCAGTTAGTTTATTCTGGGACCATTTCTGAAGTTGGAGAAATCAAGAACAACTTATCATATCAAGAAGTATGACAAAAAAAGGTAACAAAAATTAACTGATAAATTATATAGGTGATTGATGTATTATTTCATTCAAAACTCCGGCATATCTAAATCTTTTCTTCTTTTTTTTTGGGTCTCTACAAATGCAGAGACAGATCAAGGTTTTGATCTCTATGCCGCATCTCATAATCCCCATAGCTCTGAGCTGAATAGTTGTTATTCCATTCACGCCCACTGAAATCATCAATGCATCTAATCCTACTCCTCTCACAGTTTGCCGAGCTCTGCTCATGAGCAAGGTGGTATTGATAAAATGCAACGTCTTCGAACATCGGTAGGCCGTTTGATCCGCCATGAACGTTTGCGAGTGGTGAGGGATTGAAAATGCCGATGGGGTGGTAGTTTGGGGAGAAAATGAGTGATGCAGATGGCATCAGAGCGTAATCGGAAGTGGCCCTCTTGCTCTTTCCGGCGGCGTTTCTCTCTTTCTTGTGAGCGTTTTGATGGCCGCCTAAAGCTTGTGAGCTGTGGAACTTTCTTGAACAGTATGAACATGGGAAGTATTTTGTCGAGTCCTCTGCTTTATTTGCTGAGCAGTGAGTTGAATCCTCCATTCCTGTGGCAGTGAAAAGTTAATATTCGCAAGTTAGATGTGTGTGTGCAGAAATATGAATGGATGAGCATAGGGATGTGAACCTGTGGAATAAAGAAAGAAGTTTTGAAGAGTTTGAAGTGCAAGCTACTTTTACTTTTTCTGTTTTTGTTTTGGACCTGAATTTGAGAAGGAGGTATTATTCTGGTGAAGGCAGAATGTGATGAGAACAAGTGTTTGTGTGTGTGATATTTATAAGCAAAAGATGCATTGGGATTTGGCACAAGGTATATGTATGTATGGGCCTGCAGAGATAAGAAAGATAAATATGCAAGTGCAAGTGTTGGTTTCTGAACGCCGAAGCATAGATAGTGATTGGTGAGAGCTACAGAGAGAGGATTGGGAAATGGAATCCATCCATACATAGGTGTTAACTATTACAGGCAAATTTATTTATTTATATAGTATTAAATTATTGTGGGTGCAAGGGATATTGATTCAGATGTTTGTTGTATCTAGTTAATTTATTGAATAGGTGAGGTGGAATTATCTCGTTCATAAAAAACTGTGCTAGTATTCAGCATTTATATACAGATTCAAGTAATCTGATGTGCAATGGAACAGCAATCTGCAGCTTGTAGTAGTAGTAGTAGTAGTAGCAGTAGAATATGCTGCCCATCACACTTGTTTCTGCCACCCATCTTTACCATGTTCTACAACTGTCGTTGTTTGTGTGTCAAAATTTTAAAAGATAGTTTTAGCATTATTGTTACATCATCATTAACCCATCAACGCTGTATCCTAGGGACCTAGACCTGCTGCTACTAGTATCCATCTACACACACGTCCATCTCTCTCTCTCTCATAAATGGTGATGGGGGTGGCCAGTAATTGCCCCATTTTTATCCCGACTCTCCACCGCCAAACACTGTACAAGATTATGGCAGTTTACTAGTGTGCTGGGTGGGTGGTCCATTCCATTTACCCAAATTTGGCATGTTCCGAGGGTTTCAGAGAGACCACCAGCTTTTCATCATACTTGCTTATATAGGGAGGGAACCACTTCTGCTCTGTCACCTCTCCACAACTCCTATCAATTCTTTTCTATGACAAATCTTTTAAAAGTCAGTCCAATGCAAGCACCATCAACGTTAGATCATTTAGCACCCATTCTTTCTACAAGATTCTCTAATCCCTTCTCCATCCAAATGTAAACTCACATAAAAAATAAAAAACTCCCAAAACTTAATCCTTCATCATCTATATGCTGATATGCATCACGAACCAAATATACAAGGACAGTTATGATTTCAACAAAGACTGCTGATTCGAAATATATAGAGCGCAAATGCAGTCAATAATTTATTCATGGAAAGGATCCGGAGACGCACCCAAGTAAGAAAGCCATGATCTTTTAGAAATATATTCATATTCGGAGAGTGCAATATGGTCCGACATTGCAAATAAGTAAATATCACAAGTCAGAATCTGAGCACAACTTTCGACCTCAATTCATCCAGTATTTTGTCAAACTCAACCAGATAACATGATCAACTAACTATAATACATCACCAAGACAAAAGCACTGGATACAACTCCAAGGGTGCAATTTAGTTGAAATGGTGAAAAAGTTATCAACAAATTACATGGGAGGGGATTAACCTCTTCCATCAAAATCTAGGAACAACCAAAGCATGTACGTACAGAGAATAAGCTTGATTTTGCAGGTCTCCGATCAGGCTCAAGATTTTTCCTTGGAAGGTGTTTCAGAAATGCTTTCACAGCTCCACTCACCCCATCTTCATTTTCCATGGCCTTCGCAAGTTCAATTGCCTGCTCCTTCACCTGCATGAAATTTTTTCAATTTCCATCCAAACACATCTTCTCTTACGTCTACAAACAAGTGTTTACTTGCTGTAATTAAAAGGCACAAGTTCTCAGTCTTCTCTCCAATTTAATAAAAAAAACTGCACTCAGTAGCTCAGTAGTTAACTCTACCAAGCAGAACTGAATGTCCACTTCAGTTCTCCACACCCTACACAGGCACTCTAGAAATTTCCATTTTATTTTAATTTTTTCATTTATGTGAGATACTGAAAAGATTTAAGGCTAGTTCTTCGATATAAGCTGTTGATTAGTCTTAGTAAAGCAAAATAAAAGGATAAAAAATAATACCTTCGGGTCAAGCATAAAGTTAATAGCATTAACCAACTTTTTAAGTGAAAACTCATCAACTGGGATTGGGGGAGGACCTACACCTCTGGCATGGACTCTCTCTCCCCAAAAAGGTTGGTCACCGAAGAAAGGGATGATAGTTGTTGGACACTGCATAGCCAGCATAAGAAAAAAAAAGATTAATTAGAAAGAAAAGCTGCAAAAGCAAAAAGTCTAAGAGCACCATTCATGGAAACGGTTTTACCGCAGCTCTAAGGCCAGCAGCTGTTGTACCAGCTCCTCCATGATGCACCTAAACAAATTTAAGTAATTTTTTAACCCCCAAAGAAAAAAGGAAGAGTCGGGTCACCTTTTTAGCACAACAGAAATACCATCCATAATGAACCACGATAACGCATCCTCATCCCTCAGGAAGACAGAAAATAAGAAATACAAAGGTAAATAAATACCGGTTTGAAAGAAATGTATGCCAAGAGTTTTTATGCTCAGTATATATAGGGAGTTATTCATAATATTAAAGGTAAGAATTAAACAATTAATTAGTAAGGACAGGTATTCTTGTGTGGGAGAATCAAGTTAGACACACAATCAGGATTGGCTATTACAAAGTCATATTTGTATAAAGAATGTAACCAACTACAAATCAAGTATTGATGCATCTAATGACCATAGAATAACTAACCACAGCAGCACACTGCAAGAAAAGCCAGTCATGAGGAATGTTATCCAGCAGATATACGAAGTCCTTTTCTTCTGCCACTGTGACCAATCGTTAGATTCTAAATAAGCTACCAACAATAGAAATCAAGTCTATATAGCAAATAAGATAAGAGAAGGAAACTCACAGTTACCAAGTCCACCCCAGCCTTTGTTAATTATGCCCCTTTGTTTAGTAATTTCTAAGGCCTCAACAATTATTTTTGTCATTTTCTCTGGTTCTTGAACAGGCTGAGATAGTTGAGAAGAACGCTTGAGTTAGAGGCCATTATTATTTTTTAAGAAAGAAAATATAAAGCAAAGCATAAAATCCACAACAAAAGAAATGTTCGTGTGAACAAAAAAAATGAGAAGTATATTACCTACTAAAATGGTGGAGCAAGAGGAAAAGAATCTTACTAAATAGCAGATTATCTTTACCCCTTTCAGCATGCATAATTCCAGATGTATATTAAGAATAATGGTTGCAATACCTAATACAAAATTACTTTTTGCCCTCAAAGTATATTACCTACTAAAATTGGCTGTCTGGAGTATGGATTCTAATTTAAATCTTTCTTAACTGGTTTAATCAAAAAATTATTGCTAATAAACTGAAGCCATAGTAATGATCAATAGTATAGCAGTTAAACCACGATTTAATTAGCTATTGCATCCCACAAGAGACCTCCAGATAATAATACATCAAGAAACACCTAGGAAAATCCAAGAGAAGAGAAGTGTTGACCATCTCCGCTCATCAAACATTTACACAATAAAATAAAGAAATCGTAGAATAGAAAATCAGAAAATGGCATTTCAAACTGAATACTCACAAAAGAGAAGAGAAGTGTTGACCATCTCCGCTCATCAAACATTTACACAATAAAATTAAAGAAATCGTAGAATCAATGTTGTAAAACTCGCTAGGCGGTGTCCGGGCGCCGAAGGGGGCCTAGTGCCTAGGCGGTCTAGGCGGGGAGTAGTCGGGACCTAGGCGGATTTAGATAATTGAACTATTTTTATTATTTTTTTCTTTTATTTCGAATATTTAAGCATTTTATCAAAATAAAACATAGTTAATATGTACCAAACATGCTACATAAATGTAGGACACATTCAATAATTGAGGTTATCATTTTTTTTTCATTCAAGCACACAACAGACAAATTAGTAATTTAAACTTCAATTTACGTACATTTTTTATATTATTATAGACTAATGTAAGAAAGAAAGAAAAAGTAAACAAAGGGGCGAGGCAAGACAAAATGGTGTTGGCAGACCCATGAGTCCATGACGAGGGCGGGGAGTGTTCTTATGAAATTTAGTGTTGAGATCTTGAGGAGGTACACGAGTGTGATTTTGCAAAAAAAGGGAAAAATTAGATTTTTTATATAATTACCGCCCAACCTCCGCCCAGGCCGAGTACTCTTGCCGTCCAAGCCGAGTACTCCCTCCGCCGAGCCCGCCCAGACCGAGTACTTACCCACTAAGAAAAAACCGCCCAGAAGGACCGAGTAAGGGATACTCGCCTCGGTAAGGGCCGCCCAGCACCTAGGCGCCGAGTACTCGGCCGCCGAGGCCGAGTTTTACAACAGTGCGTAGAATAGAAAATCAGAAAATGGCATTTCAAACTGAATACTCACAAGACTGCCGAACCCAATATATATAGGCTTTGGACCAGCTTTAAGCCACTTTACAAGTGACTCTGGCGGCTCATAATTTGTCGCAAGATCAAGGAAGCAAAATCCAACCACATCAACCTTTGGCCCCCAATCTGCCAGATAATATTGCTATAATGCTCATTAGCAACTCTAATCAGATATGCTGTGGAAGCATCTGTTATAGATTAAATAGAATTCATATGCTGCAAAAAGTTAGGAAAAAGATTACAAGTTTGGAAGTTCTAGTTTAAATATGACAATGTAGTTGATTCACTAAGAGAGGAGGCAAATATCTTATGAGTTGAGATAATTCTAAATGAACACCTTTTGGTTTAGGAACAAGATGAGGACTCCAGATATATCCATGTGGAATATCAGATTCGGAACCTTGTGATCCACTTAAGTATGTTACTGGACGTAGCTTCAGTTTTTTTTTCCTAACATCATTTATCAGGTCTCTTATTCCTAGCCAGATCAAGGAGTCAACAATCTGATAAGACAACTGCAAAATTATTTGGAACATTGTTAAGCGAAAAATGTGAAAAGCAAGCACAACATAGTTAAGTAAAGATTTAAAGTTCAATAAGAACAATATAGAGGAATGTCCAGACTCACTCTATATCCAGCTGACTGCTTAACACGAGATAAAGGATGGGGGAATTGACTGGTTGGCCTGGAAGAAAACACTATCAATTAAAAAGACGGGAAGATGACTCAGAAGAAAAACAGAGATATTTGTCATAACTTTCTGTCAAATTTTAGTTTTCTTTTTTAATGAAAATAAAATATACATCCATAGTAAGAAAGATTGGGAGAAGACTTACGTCCATGGCATTGTGAAAAATATATGAATTGGTATTTTCAATGCCTCTGCAACATGAATGTGACCTGCAATCATCTCAAGGTAAGGGATGATAGAAAAGTTTGTAAGTTATTATTACCTTTAACATAACTTCAAAAACAATCAGAATACATGTGCATAATTATTTTCTTAGAGAATGCCCTCTTGAGATTTTAAGTATTTTTGGTTATTTCTGGACATAAAGGTGGGCATCATATTTTGATTCAACACAAATCTACAGAAATAAAAGCAACTTCGCTACAGTTTTAAAACATTAAGCACATCTAATGCAACATTAAAGCAATATGCCATTATATATAAATGGCCAAGGACTTTGATGGGAAATTTTAAACAACGGGCGAGAACAAATAACTTAGTTGAGGAAAACAGAGAAGTTAGAGAACAGGAGCACAAACCATTGACAATATACAGTTCTATTTCAAATATACTAATTACCTTGAAACATGAATAAAAATTAAAAGCTGCTATGCTATGCCTAAACAAGCCACACAAATTAATATGCTTAGTCCAACACTATTTTCAAATATTTTTGTCACCTAATTCCACAACGCTATATTGCTGTGTTGCAAGAAGCATATAAGATGTTGTTCCATCCCCTTAGAGAGGATCACTGAGTATATAAATCTAGCAGTAGTAGCACAAAAAAGTTTTAGTTAAATCAAAATCACACTTACCTTACAGCCTCATTCCTCATCTTAGTGTCAACTTTCAATCTATAACTACAAGATAAGCCATTTATGAGCTAAAATCTATAAGGTAATCGTTATACAACGCATAAAGATAAACACTATAAGCTCACATAAACAACTTGGAGTAGCATGCCCATCATATCACAGCTTGAAAAAATTTTATTTATCCAAATAAGTAGCCGACTAATAGAAATCAGAGAATCTAGCTAAAAGAGAAACACAAAAAGAGGATGCAGAGGTCATGCAATCTAACCATATGCTGGAGGATTAGCAATTATTGCATCTGCTTTGAAAGAAATCCCTGAGTCAAGATCAGGCTCTTTGCATGCCGGAAGTAGAGAATAAATGATTTCCTTCATTTGATTTCTCTGTACAGGTATTTCAGAAGGCCCAGAAGGTAAGAACCCTTTGTTTTTCACCATGTCTAAAGAAGAGATGAATTAAGTTGTCAGTTTACATTTAAAGGTTTAAACCAGTAGCCAATAAAAGAAATCCAGATTCCGGAATTGCAGCAAATTGTCAAGCAGAAAATGATGATACATTGTAATTTGGGTTGGATAGCACCTTTCAACTGTTTGCACAGAACTCGAGAAAAAAAGATAACCTGATGCCTATAACCATATGAAGAACATGCCAAACAAAAACCATAAAATGAAAACCATTTTATTATGTCCTTTGCTGATGAAAAAGAAAATAGTGTTGAGATGATTACTATGGATGATGAGGGATGAATATGACTTGAACCTAGAAATAAAACAGAACTATGCTTTTGGTTTGCTTTTTCCTTGTGTTAAGCTTTACTTTATCTCATCATGAACTTGGGCTTATTATATGATGCTTGAAGTTTTGTGGAATATTTGTTGATTGACATGGAACTAATTGACAACTAATTTTATAAAAATATTCGCCTTGCATCATTAATGTGCTCGCGTCACGCCTCAACTTTTAGGGACCTTGTCTCCTCAAGCCGCCTCACGCTTTTAAAAACAGTCTTCATTTGTACAAAAATATTTGCTCCATTTAAGGCATACTTATACAGGCTAGAACTGTTTAAAAATGATAATATTAATATTTTCATCACTTACTGCAGTTTCAGGAATTTGGGAGGTATGTTTATGTTCTTTGAGAAAGGAAATGAATTGTTTACTAAGTATGCCGTGCACTGTTTCAACTAAGATAACCCCCAGCCACATAAACCCCATGAAGCTTGGCAAAACAATACCCAATTGATTGTCATATACACAAGCATGCTTTTTGTATAGAAAAATAATCATGAACACAGAAACCAAGTTGTGAGACACACTATATGACAGAATTAGCACCAACAAAAAAAAAAAAAGGCATTAGGATTAGGAACTCACATTCTGCGAGAACTTTAGGATCCCCACCAAGAGGATAGAATTCCAGTCCAGAAGCCAAGACAAACTCTTTGAAATTTGAATGAGTGGCCAATCTAACACGATGACCATAATCCTGCAACAAAGTATTTGTATCAACAACTTCACACAGAACCTAGGGGTCGAGGATTCCACCTATTATAGATAACTTAAACTTTTACTAATTTAAGGTTTCCTTCATTTTCCCTTTAAGTGAAGCTATGATTCGAATAACTCATATACCTGCAGTTTCTTTCCAATGGCAACAAATGGCTGTACATCTCCACGAGTTCCAACAATAAGCATTACAACTTGCAATGGGGGAACATACTGAAGTTCTGATGCATCAATAGGCTCTTCATCCACTTCATTGTACACACTTTCAGCATCAAGTCCAAGAGTTTGAGTGTCAACATTTACTGGGACTTCAAACTCTACAGTGCCGTCATGTTTAACCGTAGCTATTCTGCTCAACAAGCTAAGCTGCAGTACTTTAAATATTTAATGTAAACCCCAGACACGAATTCTGATTAAGAATTTCAGATGCAGTCATTTGACTATCAAAAGAAAATCACAGGAATATAACAGATATATTGTCTTGTCCAAAAGTACTACTGTAATATAAAATTCTACAAAAAATGGAAAATATTTTCAACAAAATAAACTATATAATACCTCCAAAATTTCCCTTATGGATGAACATGTGACTAGCTGTATATTTTGTATCACTAGAAAGGGAAGATAATCATTTTTAGCCGTGCGCTTGACCATATCAAGGTCAGCAAAATGAGTCCAAAGCAACCCCCAGATCCATTTTGTTTCACTTGATTTCACGACATCAGCTTTCAAGACAAATACAGGTAATATCAAGTAGCTTCTCTTCTTAAGAAGAATACTTTATAAATTCTGAGACTTGATAGAATCATAAACCTACTTTATCATTCTCTCATGTTAAAAAATAAGCAAGAATCTCTACCCAAGAATTGTAATTTAGAAACAACATTCTAGAGATTATGGGAAAATCAACTGCTAACCTCTCCCGCCACCAAAAAGGCAACTGATCATCTAATTGCAGTACAACATAAATAATCTATTATAAAGATGTAACCTGTATAAGATCGCCGCTAAAGCGCGCAGTCTAAAATGAACCTAGTAGCCTAAAGTTTCCAACGAAACATATTCAGAAGCATTACATTCGCAGCACTTCACGCAACACTATTTATCGATTATTTTGATAAAATTACGCCATGACATGGTCCAATATTTATTATGCACTACATGAAACATTTAGAGAAATATTCACCTTCTGCTGCACAGAAATTCGGTTGTCATAAATCTGAGCAGCCTCTTCGGGTAGTATATTATTATGTTTCAACCCCTCAGTCTTTGACCGGTTTAACACCGATGGAGACTCTAATTCCCCGGAATCCAGAATTTTTGCAGGAGTTGTATTCACTCTAGTAAAAACTGCTTCTCCAACCCCTGCCAATATAAATAATATCTAATATCAATTCTCAAATCAAGTAAATCCCTAGAATCAAGCTTGAAACAAACCATCCAACCCAGGAAGTCCAAACAAGCACAATTCCTAATCACAGTTCCTAACGGAGAAGCTCCAGAATCCTGCCACTCGCTTCAGTTAACAAGCAGAAACCCTAACTTCACCTGAAGTATTACTGCCACCATTGGAAGGAGGAGAAGTGGCAGCAACATCTTTCGTGAGCTTGACGGAGACCTCACTGGAGCTGGAAGAGCACGCGGCTTCTCCTCCATCTTTTTCCATCGGCAGCGCCACCGCGAGCGCCGTAGTCCGGGGATGATCCAGATCTACGGAACCATCCATAAACAACTGCGGTTAGTTTTGAGCATGTGTAAAAGCAGAGATGGTAAGTAGAGACGGAGAGAGAGAGAGAGGGGCCACGTTCAAAAGTGGGAGACTCTCTCTGCTGGTAAATTCAACCGAATGTTAACCGTAGCGGTTTTGCAACGGCGTATACCGTACGTGTACGCGGCATTTGGCGCGTGGATCCAAATGTCAACGTCAAATTTTGCCCATTTTGGTAACGTGACTCTGACTCTTGGAATATTTTTAGATACTTGATTTTTTTTTTTTTTTTTTTTTTTAAATCTGATTTTCCCCAGGTTTTGCGACTGATGTTGCGTAGAACCATCGATTCCCAATACCACACACACGTCCAACCATCATGCTCCACACATTCAGAAGCTTGAAATTAAATTGTATTTATGGTTTCACTTTTTTTATGATTTAACTTGTTAGGTATAAATTTGAATATTTATGTTGGTTAGTTTAGAGATTAATAACGGATGTTAATTACCTCCGTCGATTCATTAAAATTTAGTTTATCCTTTTGGATTATTTATCATTTCAGATCCAGATATTTTCGTGTTTTAAAAATTTGACTTTAATTCTGATTCATCAGTTTTTGGACTTCCTCATTGTACCGACGAAATTTACGAATGATTTTTTTTTTTATGGTTTTTTATAAACTATCTATGTCATTGAATATATTTTTTAAATTTTCTAAAAATAAAAATATATATATGCGGTATTTATTAAAATTAAGTATTAAAATATATATTATTTTATTATTTCATCATCAAAATGTGTGTTAACTTCATGAATAAATAATATTTAAGAACTTAATATCTATTATAAATTATTTAAACCAAAACAATTATATAACTTAAAACTTATTTAAGAAATATGATTTTATATATTAAATTTAAATTTTAGTAATGTAGTTATGATAAAAAAAAAAATGCATTTCGTTCAGTCGCATATGACCTCACTGCTATTTGAGTTAAAAAAAATTTTGGGGGTCAAAATATTTTTATCTCTAATTCACTCTTTAACTCAATATAATATAGTCAACCTGCAAATTTTGAGGGAAACTGATATTTATATTTTTCATCATATTATGTATTTGTTCATGTTAAATGGGTGAAAATTGCACACTCAAATTAATTATTGTTGTGCGTAAAAATCATTCGGCCAAATAATGAAGACTCCCATGCCGGATTGTTAACAAAACCCACCAACTGGAAGCCACGAAAACTAAATTTGACCAAGATTTTGATAAAGAGAAGATTATGAAAAGATGTATCAAATATAAAGATTGTCTTATTTTTCTTATTTTGGAGAAATTTTTGCTATTTTGTTGCCTTATATTTGTATAAATAGATCATTCAAGTCTATAATATTATTTATTCACAGAAAATTTATAACGGAAAATTATCCACAATAATATTAAAAATAACAAAATCAAATAATCACTTACTTGTTAGTGACTTTTTTTACTTTTGAGTGAAATTAGTATTTCACTTCTGCGTTGCACAAAAATATCCGCGTCCGTCGTGGCATGTGGTGTGTTTCTTCATTTTAGTTCAATTCTATTTATATTTTATTATATAAAAATGTGATCATAAAAACCCAATATTTTCATAAAATTATTATAAAAAATCATATTATCGGTATAATTATATCTATGCAATTTATAGTGATTCGATTATATAAATCTCCAAATCTTGTATATAAATCATTATTACGACTATAATTTTATAAATTTTATATATAATTATAGTCATAATCCAAAAATTATATAAACACCGTAATTATAATAATACAAATTTATATAATCTATATCAAACCTCATTAAAATGACCGAATTCTGAGTCATAACTATCAAATTTATATGAATTATCAAACCATTAATTACTAAATTAATTTAATATTTGAATATATTATAATAAATGGTTGAAAAAAAATGTTGCTATAATTGTTTTAAAAAAACACTATTATAATTGTGATTATTCTCTTTTAATAGATTGTTGATTTATCCTCAATTATATGAGCATTCAACTTGATTATTGCGATTTTTGGACTATCAGAGATTAGTTAGATCTCTATGTAAAAGAAAATGTGATAATTAAAGCCACCGTCTCATTAAAGTAACAATATTTTATTTATTAAGATTTTGACAACATTTTTATTTCATTTCGATTTAAGAATAAAAGTTTGAAATTTGTCTTCCAAGTTTATCATATTTGATTCATGCTAATCAATAATGGTGTTGTTTTCTATTCATTTGGATATCAAAACACAATCTACTAATATATAATAAAAGAATAGTCTCTCAAAACCTGTTCCCTCCAAATTATATGTGTGGTAGTTATTTTCTTTTAATTTTTTAGCAATAATTTTAATCTATTTTCTTACCTCGTTTTCAATTTTCTCAATTTCATATTAAATAATTTTATATTAAAATAATAAATACTTTTTAAAATAAATAAATTCAAATATTATCATTTTTCTAAAAAAATATCACATCAACTACAATTTTATTTGTTATTTTTAATTTATTATATTTCGTATGTTTTGTTTATTTTATAATATATACAAAGTAAATAATGATAATAATAATAATAATAATAATAATAATAATTCAAACAAAATTATATTTGTGTTAATTTGTCTTTAAACTTTAAGTTTCATTAATTTATTTTATTTATTGTTTTAAATAATACTAATTATTAGAATTTTTGTTAAATAAATCCTCCCTTAATTTTGATGTTTTGTTGGATCAAAGAATATAAGCATTTTAGTCAGTTTTCCAGTTTCTAGAGTTCTAAATTGTAATCCTTGTATAGGATCAATCTGAGTTGTAATAGAACTTAGACTGAAGATCGAGTAATGGAGAATGCTCGAGAACTAACTATCATCATGCTTGGCCTTAACCAAAAACTGGGAGCACTCAGTTTAAGGTCTAACCATACTGACAAGGAGAAGTCAGTTTAAGGGATTACCATACTGATCTGGGAAAATCAGTATGAGGGCGTTTCCCATAATGACTATGAAAAGTCAGTATGAGGATTTACCATACTGATCGTGGGAATTCAGTATGAGGGCTAAATTGTACTGACTCTTAGAAGTCAGTATAAGAAGCCTTAGTCAGACACAGACATTTGCCAAATTTCAAAGTCAGTACGAGGTTATCCAAAAACTGGGTTCCTCAAGCTGTAAAGAAGTCCGACGAAAAGTTAGTGTATTGTACACTAACAATGGGAAGAGCAAAAAGAAGACCTAAGACATGAGCTACGATTGGACAATATAATCCATGAGTCTAACGTCTGGATTTATG
>JAPKLW010003260.1:30171-46318 GCA_026898455.1 Plectranthus barbatus
GTATTCGCTGATGTCAGACAGTCGAACACATCTCACTGCGGTCCATCAATACGCCACCCTTATGTACCAGCATGTCAAGTAACCAAGACATACTACTTATTTTGACAATGCCGCAGCCATCCGAACAGACGTATCCTCATACGATGTCTTGGCTGTGATCAGGTTTATGTCTCACAAGGTCAAGTGATCATACTGTCTACTGCGATCTACTACACGCCGTATGATCGTCCCTATCGGTGAGACAAGAGGATACCATTGTTACATACATGTAAGTTTGTTTGACAGATAGGAGAAATAAATCGTTGTATACTCATTGTAATAAATGCTTTCTGTATACAAAACTCATCAATCTCCCACTTATACTCAAAGCATAACTAAGCTATTGCAGAGTATACAGTGCGTCTATCTAGCCTGCTATCTCGTTAACCACTGTCAGTGGTTGGCATCCACCTCAGACCCAGCTCACGAATATGTCTTTCGTAAACTTTCTGCGGCAAACTCTTTGTAAATGGATCAGCAAGGTTGTCTGCACTGTCAATCTTCTTGATCAGCACATCGCCCCCCAATACGATCTCTCGTACGATATGGTACTTTCTCTCTATGTGTTTGCTTGCCCTGTGAGACCGCGGTTCCTTTGAGTTCGCCACTGCACCAGAGTTATCACAATAAATTGTGATGTTCCTCGGCAAACTCGGAATCACGCCCAACTCCAAAAGGTAGTTCCTCAGCCATACCCCCTCTTTCGAGGCTTCAGAGGCGGCGACATATTCCGCCTCCATGGTGGAGTCAGCAATGCATTTCTGCTTTGAGCTCCTCCAATATACAACTCCACCTCCCAAGATAAACACATATCCCGAGGTCAATTTCTTCTCATCCTGGTCCCCTTGGAAATCCGAGTCTGTATAACCCACAGGGCACAAATCCTCACTTTGATAAACTAGGCAGTAATTCCTAGTTCTCTTCAAATACTTGAGGATGTGCTTTACCGCAGTCCAATGCGCCTGTCCAGGGTTAGACTGATATCTTGCTACCATGCCAACGGCATGACAGATATCTGGTCGGGTACACAGCATCGCATACATGAGGCTACCCACCGCTGAAGTGTATGGTACAAGACTCATCTCATCTTTCTCCCGTAGTGTCTCAGGATACTGCCCACTAGAAAGACGAATACCATGTCTGAAAGGTAGCAATCCTTTCTTGGCGAGTTGCATGCTGAACCGGGCTATCACAGTATCCACATAGGATGCCAGGGATAAGCTCAACATCCTTCTCTTACGATCTCATAAGACCTTAATCCCAAGGATGTAGCCAGCTTCTCCCAAATCCTTCATTTGGAACTGTTCGGATAACCAACACTTGATTTCCGACATCACTCCCTCGTTGTTTCTAAATAGGAGTATGTCATCAACATATAGTGCAAGGAAAGCCACGCTCCCACTGACACAAAGTCGGTAAACACAACTTTCATTTTCCAACTGTGAAAATCCATAGGATTTAATCACATCGTTGAAACGTAAGTTCCACGACTTTGAAGCTTGCTTAAGTCCGTACAAGGATTTCTTAAGCTTCCAGACAAGATGTTCTTCGCCCTTGCGTATGTAACCCTCAGGTTGCTGCATATAGATGTCCCTACCTTCTTCAAGGTAACCGTTTAGAAAAGTGGTTTTGACATCCATCTGCCAAATCTCGAGGTCCATATGCGCAGCTATGGTAAGGAGTATCCGGATGGACTTGAGCATGGCTATGGGTGGAAATATTTTGTCATAGTTAATGCCCTCTTTCTGACTATAACCCTTTGCCACCAGCCTGGCTTTAAAAGCCGTGATTTCTCCATCCGCCCTTTTCTTTCTCTTGTATACCCATTTGCACCCTATGGCCCTAAATCCATCTGGCAATTCAGTTTTCTGGTACACATCCATAGCAGTTATGGATTCAATTTCGGAATCCATGGCGACACGCCATTTATCAACATCCTTGTCTTGCACTACCTCTTCGTAAGTTAGTGGGTCAGAGTCCTCATGTCCGTCTTTTGGGCTCAAGTCCGAAGACTCACCCACGAACATGTACCTTTCCGGCTGGAAAATAACTCTCCCACTACGGCGAGGCATCGGTGTCGCGTCAGCAGTAGGTGCAGTAACTTGTGGTCCTGCACCTTGCACTGAAGAACGTGTCTGTGGTGCTGAACCTCTCACAGGTGCACCCACGTTTGCACGTTCCCCTTCCCTTGGAATTGCATTCTCGTTTTCAATTTCTTGAAGAACAATATCACTCCTAGACCTGTGGTTGCTTACATACTCGTCCTCCAAGAATCTAGCGTTGGTGCTAACAACGACTCTCTGACTCTCAGGACAGTGAAAGTAACCACCTTTCGTTTGCCTGGGATACCCTATAAACATCATTACCTTTGACCTGCTTTCTAACTTATCAGGTTCCTTCGACAGTACGTTTGTCATACAACCCCATACTCTAAACTTGCACAAACTGGGTTTGCGACCAAGGAAGAGCTCAGAAGGCGTCTTAGGAACTGATTTAGAAGGCACCACATTTAATACGTAAGCGGCTGTTTCCAATGCGTAGCCCCAAAACAAAATTGGTAAGTTTGCATAACTCATCATTGATCTTACCATCTCTAGAAGAGTCATATTCCTTCTTTAAGCAACACCGTTTTGCTGGGGAGTACCCGGTGCAGTCCACTGGGATGTAATTTCGTTGTCTGACAAATACTGCAGGTCGTTACCGAGGTATTCGCCACCACGGTCAGATTGCAGTGACTTTATAGTTTTCCCGACCTTCTTTTCTACCTCAGCCTTGAACTCTTTGAATTTCTCAAAGCACTCAGACTTGTAGCGAAGCAGGTAAACGTATTCGTACCTTGAGTAATCGTCAATGAAAGTGACGAAGTACTCGTACCCTCCACGAGCCTGTGTGGACATGGGTCCACATAAGTCAGAATGGATTAATTCCAACACTTCCTCTACTCGAGACTGACTAGCATTAAAAGACCTAGTTGACATCTTGCCCTCGATGCAGGATTCACAGACTTGATAAGGTACAGCCCGGACTAAGTCCAATGTACCGTCATCTGCAAGTCGTTGAATCTGCTTCAAGCTGATGTGACCGAGTCTCAAGTGCCAGAGATATGTAAGATCCTCTTCAGAAGAAGTATGTTTTCTCTTTATAGGATTATCAATTTTGAATGAATTACATGCAACACTTGCGGAAGACTTATGATTGCAGTTTAACATAGAGAGAATTATTCAGCATCCCACGATAGATAACACCGTTATTACCAATGATAGAAACACCACTATAAAAAATAACTGAATATCCATCAACGTAAAGTTTGGAAACTGAAATAAGATTTCGCCGAAAATCCGGCATGTACAAAACATCTCTCAAAGGTAAAACAGAATCATCAAAGTACAAGGTGAAATCTCCAATGGCAGCTGCACTCACTTGTGCTGCGTTCCCCATCGAGATGGTAACCTCGTCATTCTTCAGCACCTTTTTCGGTGTGAACCCCTGCAAAATGTAACAAACATGATCAGTAGCTCCACTATCCACTACCCACGAATGAGTAGAAACCGATGCTAAACATGTTTCCGTTACAAATGCAAATAACGTACCTTGTCCTTTAGCATTCGAACAATCCACCTTTCCGCACCCAACACACATGTTCTTCTTTGGAGTGACCTTGACTCTCTTCACCTTCTTTGACTTGCTTTCACTGCCTGCTTTCCTGAACTTGCTTTTAGCACCATCATCTCCAACCTTAAAGGTTGTCGAACTAGTACTGGAAACTGTCAAAATAGGTTTCCGTGCTCGCATGGAAGATTGCTCCACTACAAGGTCCTCAAGTAGCTCATGCAGAGCATACTCTCCCCTTGCAGCAACAACTACCTTAAAGTCATAATAAGATTCCGGAAGAGAATTCAGGATGATATCAATATCGTCTTGCGCACTGATATTACCACCCCGCACAGTGAACTATCTCATGAGCTCAATCATCGACATCATGTATGCTGTCACCGAACTATCTTCAATCATCTTCTTGCATATAAGATCGTGCACAAGTCTATAGTTAATAGTCCGCTCCCCATAGCCATAAGCAGTCAAGAGATCTTTCCAGATCTCTCCAGCCCTATTGAAGTTCTCATACTTGTGCTTTAAATCTCTAGATAGGCTAGCCGTGATAAGCCAATAGGCGAAATCATTAGCATCCTCCCATCTTTCATAAAACTCAAGCTCAAGTTCACAAACCCCATCATAGTCAGGCACAAGTGGATCCATGAAAAGAACATGTGCTTGATTTTTCAGATAAAGGACATGTTTGATGCAAAAACTGATGGATTTTGTATACTGAAAGCATTCATTATAATGAGTATACAACGGTTTATTTCTCCTATATGTCAAACAATCTTACATGTATGTAACAATGGTATCCTCTTGTCTCACCGATAGGGATGATCATACGGCGTGTAGTAGATCGCAGAAGACAGTATGATCACTTGACCTAGTGAGACATAAACCTGATCACAGCCGAGACAGCGTATGAGGATACGTCTGTTCGGATGGCTGCGGCATCGTCGGAATAAGTAGTCTGTCTTGGTGATAATTTAGGATTTTCACCAACTTATCTTATTGTTCTTTGACTGATTGTGTAGTGTTTAGATCGTTTTTGTATCATTTTCGTGCATGAATTGGATTTTGTATTTGGAATGTCGTGTTTGATGAATCATGCAGGTTTTTAGTCGAAAAACAGAGAAGGATTAGAATTCCAGTTTCAGCACCCCGTCGTTCGACGGAAAGGCACGTCGATTGACGAGGCAAAGCACGCCAAGCGCTCGACGAAGGGACAAGGAAGATCGACGGAAGTCAAGGTCTCGTCGATCGACGCCAATGCTCGTTGATTGACGAGGATGTTCAAAGTCCAGTGATCGACGCCACACAACCACGGTCGACGCGCATGCGAGAATCCTAGTCTGGATCTGATTTGGAGATTAACGCATATCTAACCCTAGATACTGCTAGATACATCTTCCACCTCTATAAATATTCATGTAAAATTCGTTTTTTGAAAGGAGAGAGACCAGAATTAGAGAGAGACCAGAATTAGAGAGAGAAAAAGTGTTAGAGCAATTACAATAATTTATTATTGAAGAGTTTTTAGAGTTTTATGTTTGAAGACAAGTTTTACGGGAAGATTTTCGGATTCCAGTTTTTGTGCAGTTCAGGTTGTATTTTTCTTTGATGAATATTACCATGAATATGTGTAACTAAATCCCTTCTCAGATTCTAGGGTTTCGAACTATCAATGTATGCTTGTTGTGATTAATTGAATTATTTTCCCTTTCCCTTTGTGGTTTGTGAAATATGTGCTTATTCATAATTCTGATTTGCTGATCACATCTTAGGATTATCTAGTTGATTATTTGAGACGTAACTGTGATAGTTTTCAATCGAAAGAGATCTTCACAATATAATCTGATTTCTTGTCGTAACTGAAGGAGATTAATTGTAGGAATAAATCTGTAGATCTTTGGAGTTAGTTAATTTATCTTGAGACCGAGCGGAGATAGGTAATTAATTAATCTACTTTACGAATTGTCCAACAAAGAAGTTCGTAATACTTTTCTGATGTTTCACTGCGAAGAGGAATTAAAATTGGGAATTAATCAATTTATTCATACATGTCATACTTGATAGGTAGATATCCCTGGAATCTGTGCTTCTCTTATTTGACTTCAAAAGCTTTTTAAATTTCCTGTTAAAATTCCATTAGCAACTATTGCGATTTTCAAAACAACAACAAAACTTTTTATTTGATTTTCCTAATCAATATTTTAAAGAACGCCTGGCTTAGTACTTAAAGGTTATTCGTTACTTCTTTCCCTGTGGGATCGATAATTTTATTTGCCGCTATATTATTAGCTTTGCTAAGTCGTGGGTTAAAAATATACGCGATCAAATTTTGGCGCCGTTGCCGGGGAGGGAATAGAAGTAATCTTACTATTAAATCTGTGATTTAAATATTGCTTTAGGCTGTAATTTTCGTACTTTCTGAATTTTTCTCGCATTTTCATTTTACTCGTCGATCGACGCTTCTGGGCATCGATCGACGAAGCCATTTTTTTTCGTCGATCGATGCTTCTTCTCGTCGATCGACGCTTTGCTCGTTTCAGAGGCTCAATTTTCTTAATTCGGTTCGTTTATTTTCAGTCTTACTTCACTACCTCCTTTGCTATACAGGTAGTGCATGAGTACAAGAGCCAGAGGAAAGGACCCGCTGTATTACTACCTGGACATTGAAGCCACTTGCAGAAAGATCCGAAGGAATAAGCGTGCTCAGAAAGGCTCGAGTAATCAAACAATGGAAGATAACGTACCACTGCCTCCACCAGTGCTAACTGCAGAGGAGCAGGTTGTCCATCTCCAAGAAGTTCAAGCTATGAGGGCGCAAATCCAACAGTACAATCTGGAAAGAGAACTCGAAAGGAACAATCTGAATGGAAGAGATCTTCACCATAACCCATTGTTCGAGGACAAGCCCGACGAAGAAGAGGAAGACAATCCAGATCCTCCAGAGGAGTCGGACGATGAGGAAGAAGAGAAAGCCATGCAGAACCGGTACAAACCTCGGTTCAAGGAGACTGACTTCAAGATTGGCATCAATGCCAACAATTTTGAATTGAAGACCGGATTGGTGCAGATGGTGCAACAAAATCAATTCGGAGGAAGACCTACTGAGGACCCCTATGCACACTAGGACAAGTTCATTATGCTCTGCAACACTGTCAAAATTGGAGGAGTCAGCAAGAGTGCCATCCGAATGCGTCTGTTCGCATTCTCTCTGAGGGATAAGGCACAATCATGGTTCACCGCACTGGACAAAGGAAGCATAGGCACGTGGACCGAACTGAGGAACGAGTTTCTAGGGAACTTTTTCCCTCCAAATGTTATCAGGCAAAAACGGAAAGAAATCATCAGGTTCGCTCAAAGGCCTGACGAGAGCTTCAGTGAGGCATGGGAGAGATTCAAAGAACTATTGAGAGCCTGCCCCGGACATGGTTTTCCGCCAGGAGAACAAGCTGAAGCATTTTATGAAGGGCTCAATGATAAGACAGCCAAACTGGTGGACACCACTCTTGGAGACACAGTCATGACGAAAAGTGGAAAAAAGGTCATGGAGTTCTTCCAAAAGATGGCCAACAACACTCAACGGTGGTCCTCAAGCCGAACTCGGCCTGTGAAAGCTGTCGAGAAAGTAGTAGAAAAAGCGGTGGAAAAAGTTGTCGAGCAACCCGATTTGGCAGCCGAGCTGAAAAAGCTCAGGGAAGAGTTTGCTAATCTGAAGCAGGAGAAAACAGTTGCTGCATTTGAAGCAGTGCAGGGTCCAACCGAGGAAGACAATGCCGAGGTGAACTTCATTCAAAGGGGCGGTTATCAAAACAACTACCGAGGAGGATATCAGCAACACAATCAGCAGAATAACCAGCCCTACACTTTCAATCACGCAAGGAATCACCCTGGATTCTCTTATGCAAACCCTCAAGCCGCAGAGCAACCACCACCAGGTTTCGCCGTACAAGACAGAGTAATAGTGGAGAAGAAGAAGCCAAATCTCGAGGAGATTTTGGCTAAATTCATGGAAGGCTCCACCGACACCGTAGCCAAGCTGAAGCAGGAAATTTCGGGGGTGAACACAAAGGTTGATCAGGTGCAAAAACACGTGCAGATCATTGAAAATCAAGTCAGCCAGATCGCCGATGCCCTTGGAACCAAACACAAGCCGGGACAATTTCCGAGCAACACTCAGGTCAACCCCAAGAATCAGAATCAGAGGAATCAAGTGAACGCTATCACTCTGAGAGGGGGCAAAACTTACGAAGGGCCCAAGCAAGCAGGGACAGACACCCGAGATGAAGGAGAAGCCGAGGAAGAAGGAGAAGTCGTCACAGGAGAAGCTCCGTCGACCGACGAAGGGTCTCCGTCGATCGACGAAGCACCAAAACAGCCGTCGACCAAGGCTGATGCTCATCGATCGACGGCCGCCCCTGCTCTGCCAATGTACAAGCCGCCTCTGCCCTTTCCGCAGCGGCTTGCCAAAACCAAGATGAACGAAAGATATGCACGGTTTCTGGAGACCATGAAGAAGGTTCATATCAACATCCCATTGGTAGAAGCTCTTCAAGAAATGCCCGGGTACATCAAGTTTCTGAAAGACATAGTCTCTCAGAAAAGACCGTTCTTGGAGCACGAGACGGTCAATCTGTTCGAAGAGTGCAGCGCCATCATCCAAAAAAAGATGCCGATCAAAAGGGAAGACCCGGGTTCCTTCACAATCTCTTGTGTCATCGGAGGTGAGACCTTTGGAAAGGTTCTCTGTGATTCGGGGGCATCAATCAACTTGATGCCACTTTCAATCTTCAAACGGTTAAAGATCGGAAGCATCAAGCCCACGACAATCTCACTGCAGATGGCCGATCGATCAGTCACCTATCTGAAGGGCATCGTTGAAGATGTGTTGGTGAAGGTAAAGGACTTCATAATTCCCGCTGACTTTGTGGTGCTCGACATGGAAGAGGATCGAAACATTCCTCTGATCCTCGGAAGACCATTCCTGAAGACCGGAGGGGCATTGATCGACATCCAGGACGGCAAGCTGACGTTCCGAGTGAACAATGAGTCTGTCACATTCTCGATCTACAAGGCAATGCAGAAGCACAACGATGGAAGTTATGCAGAAGAATGCCACATAATCAACTGCTTCAGCCCGGTAATGTCTTCTCCCTTCACTTGTCTCAAAAATGAGTTGGATCTCCTGGAAAACTGCTTGCAACACTCCCTTTCCTCGTCCACAAATCTGGACGAAGCAACTGAGGGGATCCTGAATCTGGTCATGGAGCTGGATGTGTTCGAGGAGGTTACTCGTGAGAAAGAACTTAAAAGAGAACCACTGCCCAGCCACTACAACCAATCCTCGTCGATCGACTACACTGCCTCGTCGATCGACGCTGCAACAACATCTTCGTCGATCGACGAAGCTGCTCCATCGATCGACGGCAACCTGGAGAAGCCGATTTCCAACTCAGAGCCGCCACTTCTGGAGCTCAAGATACTCCCGACACACCTCAGGTACGCATTCCTTGGGTCAGATAGCACTTACCCTGTTATCGTTTCTGCTTATCTTTCACAGGGAGAGCTAGACAAACTGCTGCGAGTTCTACGGACATACAAGTCCGCCATTGGATGGACTTTGGGAGACATCAAAGGGATCAGCCCTTCGCTGTGCTTGCACAAGATCATCCTTGAAGAGGATGCCAAACCAAAGAGACAAGCACAACGACGTCTGAATCCTATCATGCAAGAGGCTGTAAAGAAGGAAGTTCTCAAACTCCTTGACCATGGCATGATCTACCCAATTTCCGACAGCAAGTGGGTAAGCCCTACACCAGTAGTAGCCAAGAAAGGAGGGATGCAAATTGTAATGAATGATGATGGGGAAGAAGTAGCGCAAAGACCAATCACGGGATGGCGAGTCTGCATTGACTACCGGGCTTTGAATACCGCCACGTGCAAGGATCATTTTCCTCTTCCATTCATTGATCAAATGCTAGATAGATTGTCTGGTTACCCTTTTTACTGCTTTCTTGATGGTTACTCAGGGTACAATCAGATAGCTGTGGCACCTGAAGATCAACACAAGATGGCATTCACCTGTCCATATGGAGTGTTCGCCTACCGACGGATGCCCTTTGGACTATGCAATGCACCGGCCACCTTCCAGAGATGCATGACGGCAATCTTCCACAACTTGATCGAGGACATCATGGAGGTATTTATGGATGATTTCTCGGTTTTTGGTAGCTCATTCGATGTCTGTTTGCAGAATTTGGCTACTGTACTTGAGAGATGCACCGAGACAAACCTGTGCCTCAACTAGGAGAAATGCCATTTCATGGTTCGGGAAGGAATCGTGCTGGGGCATCGAGTATCAGCCGAGGGATTGGAAGTGGATCAAGCCAAGGTGATAGCCATTGAGAAGATGCCACCACCAACAAATGTCAAAGCCGTCCGAAGTTTCCTAGGTCACGCAGGATTCTACAGGAGGTTCATCAAAGACTTCTCGAAGGTATCCCGGCCCTTGTGCAACCTGTTGGAGAAGGATGTGTCCTTCGTTTTTGATGAAGAATGTCTGAAGGCATTTGAGAAGTTGAAAGAAGCACTGGTAACTGCACCAGTCCTCACCGCACCAGATTGGGAAGAGCTTTTCACATTGATGTGCGACGCCAGCGACTACGCTGTTGGAGCAGTTTTAGGCCAACTGAAAGGAAGACTCTTCCATGTGATTCAATACGCAAACAAGAGCATGAATCCGACCCAATGCAACTACACCACAACGGAAAAAGAGATGCTCGCAGTCGTGTATGCATTCGACAAATTCCGGCCTTATCTGATAGGCTCAAAGACAATTGTCTACACCGACCATGCAGCAATCAGGTACCTGTTTGCAAAACAAGATGCCAAGCCCAGACTGATCCGATGGATACTGCTGTTGCAAGAGTTTGACTTGGAGATCAAGGACAGAAAAGGAAGTGAGAACGTCATCGCCGACCACTTGTCAAGACTCGACCCACCGGCCAAAGGAGATGATCAGCAATTGACAATCCGAGAGACATTCCCTGACGAACAAGTCTATGCCTTGAGGGACAAGAAAGAGATGTATGAATCCAAAACCCCGTGGTACGCAGACTTTGCCAATTATCTGGTCGGCGGCATACTTCCTCCGGACTCCTCTCCATATGCAAAGAAGAAGTTTATGCACGACGTCAGATTCTACTATTGGGAGGATCCCTACCTGTGGCGCAGATGTGCTGATGGCGTCATTCGCCGTTGTGTGCCCCAGTCCGAGTGGCACAAAATCTTCGAAGCTTGCCACTCATCTCCTACCGGTGGCCACCATTCAGCCAACTAGACTGCCTTCAAAATTCTTGCAAGCGGGTTCTATTGGCCTTCCATCTACGAAGTCTGTCGCGGATGGATAACGGACTGTGATCGCTGCCAGAGGACCGGCAATATCTCGCGGAGGGATGAGATGCCACAGACTCCGGTGATTGAAGTTGAAATATTTGATGTCTAGGGGATCGATTTAATGGGACCCTTCCCGCCATCGCAAGGATTCACATACATTCTATTGGCGGTGGACTACGTGTCACGTTGGGTCGAAGCCATTCCGACAACCACCAACGATCACAAAGTCGTCATCAAGTTCCTGCAAAAGCTCATCACAAGATTCGGAACACCAAGAGCCCTGGTAAGTGATGGGGGATCATATTTTTGTAACAGATGGCTTTCTTCTCTTCTTGCTAGGTACGGGGTAAAGCACCGCGTTACTACCCCATATCACCCTCAAGGGAACGGGCTGACAGAACTATCCAACAGAGAAATCAAGCAGATTCTGGAGAAGACGGTAAAGCAAAGAAAGGATTGGGCGGCAGTCCTCGACGATGCACTTTGGGCATACCGCACCGCCTACAAAACACCGATTGGGACATCTCCATATCAGCTGATTTTCGGGAAATCATGCCACCTTCCCGTCGAGATGGAGCACAAAGCTTGGAGGGCAGTGAAGGAATTAAATTTGGATTGGAGGACAGCTGCAGAAGAACGTGCTATGGCACTGAACGAATTAGAAGACTTTCGGGATGAAGCCTATGAGAACAACGTCATTTATAAGAATCGAGCGAAGAGATTCCACGACAAAAAGATCCGCTCGCATGTTTTCCATTCAGGTGACAAGGTTCTCCTCTTCAAATCCCGTCTTCGATTCATGCCCGGAAAGCTGCAGTCAAAGTGGGCCGGACCATACACCGTGATCTGCCAATTCATGAACGGTGTAGTTGAATTAGCTGGCCAAGATGGAAAGAATTTCAAAGTGAATGGGCAAAACCTGAAACCATACTTCACCCCTCTTCAGATCGGAGCAGTGGAGAAGTATTACTTGAACCGCCCTTAAAAGCTCAGGTATTGTCGAGCTAGCGACAATAAACCAAGCACTGGTTGGGAGGTAACCCAACAGTTTTCTGCTTTATTTATTTCAGTTATTTTTCAATTCAGTCAAGTCGAGTCAGTTGAGTTTCATTTTTCTTTTTCGAGTTGTTTCGGGTCCAGTCATCTGTCGACCACGTCGATCGGCGAAGATTCTCGTCGATCGACGGGAATGTTTCACCTTCGTCGATCGACGAAGATGCCTCGTCGATCGACGCGAGCATTGCTGAGTCGGACAGAGATGGGTTTAAAACCCACTTTCCCTCATTTTTTCCTCACAAACACACGACGCACGCCGCTCTTACTCTTCCGAACACCCACTTCGAATTTTTTCTCTCCAAATTCGTCAAAACCAACCAAGGTATGTATCCTAACACTCTCCTCTTCGATTATTTCACATGTTTTGACGGATTTGAGCATGATTTTTGATAAAAATTGAATTTGGAGCCCTTGTTTTCATTTTTGCAGTTTTGTCGATTTCGTTGCTATTCTTTGTGATTATTCGATACGGTTAGTTGTTTTTGTCGATATGCTTACTTGTGATTGGTTTGTTGCTTGAATTTCATTGATTTCTACGTACGATAGTTTGGGGGATAATTCTAGTTGGGGTTGTTATTCTTGTTTTGTTATTTCTGGGCCAAATTTTGTCAAACATGGAGGTAATATGCTAGGATAGAGTTTGAATTGCATGAATGTCGAATCAATTTCCCGGAGACAATACAATTGCTGGGAATCCGAGCTGATGTAGAGGCTCTCTTGCAAAGAATTGATTGGAATGCTTGGATGACAGCCCGCTGGCCGACATACCCGTCGCTCGTCCTGGAGTATTTTGCTTCACTCCGTGTCTTCGAGGTTCAGCCGGAGTCAGAGCCGACCACAATTGGCTTCCAGCTTTTGAACCAGTACTACGAAATTCCAAGGGACGAGCTTGAAGAAATCTGGGGAGTCCACGTTGGGGGGGTCAGTTTTCTTCCCCCACACTTCGACATCGCCCGTTTCTGGTCCTTGATCGCTTCTGATGCCAAAGAGGACCTGTGGGAGTTTGACTCGGGGACCTTGAAAGCGTCCTCCATCGACAACCCAGTCTTTAGATATCTTTAGAGATGCATGGGGGTGTCGATCACCGGCAGACATGAGAGCGGGAAAGTGAGAGTGGGGGAACTTTTTGCCCTCAATTGCATGTTGACAGGGGAGCAGTTTAGCTTCGCGGCACTGGTCATGCACCAAAGGCAACATTTGGAGCGGGGGATTGATCACCCCGATTGCGGAGCACGTGGGGATCGATTTGACTCAAATCGAGTCGCTTGAGGACGACAATCGAGGACTTGGCACTGGGACTTTGGTGAAGATTTTGATGCTTTCACCACGGGCATCAGGTTGGTCTTTGCGGATGTCCAATGGGGACAGATTTCCACTTCCACAGCGGGAACTCACTCACGTCACCGATTATCACTTCCGTGATAATTGGTTGATGAGCACACCCGCCCACTTGAGGCTGATGGTCGGAGCACAAGGAGGCCCAGGTACCTCCAGACTTCGACACCGACCACTGACCCGGCCAGACCAGCGACCGCCGCAGACGCCCCCAGAAATGCCCGAGGAGGAGGAACCTCAGGATGACGAAGGAGGAGAGCACAACCCTGACCGGACCGGCAGACGGCCGCTACACCACTTCTCGGGAGAGTCTTCATCTTCCGGGGTGGATATGTCGACGATCTACCAGTTTATGCAGCAGCAGGCTGATTTGCATGCAGCAGAGCACGCACGGCAGGCAGATTTTCGACAGAATGTGAACACGAGGTTGAATAACCTCGACGTTCAGATGCAGCGACTCCTCCTGAACACGCAGCCTGAGTCCGTCTACCTACGCCGGCAAAGAGAGCGACAAGACCGCCGACGGCGACTGCCCGTGTGGCCATCTCCCGATGTCGAGATGGAGGATCCTCCGGAGGAGGAATGAGGTACCGTTTCCTTTTTCCTTATCTAACTTTCAAACTTTTCCACTCCTTCGAGTGAAACAAGTTTGGGGGGATGAGGATAGGAAAAGGGAAACGTTTGTTTGTTTTCATTTTCCTGTTTTTTTTTACTTTTCGTTGTTTCGTTGTTTTTCTGTTTTGTTTTCGATTTTTATTTTTTCTGAACCATCACCATCCTTGTTCTTTTGCTTCAGTGTGAACAATTTCTCTCTGCAAGGCTTTTTACTTGAAATTAGTATTTTTGAACTCTTGATTTGTGATACTTGTTCTGTGTTGAATAAGTTTTGAACTCTTGATTTGTGGTACTTGTTCTAAGTGAATAGTCTGAGCATTGTTAGGAGCTTTTGAACATAGGACAGTCGGAACTTTTTGATTATGATGGTGTTATGACTACTTACTTGTCTTTACTTGAACTAGAATTATTGATTGATAATCGAGATATTTGCGGATTAAGAATGATAATCTATGTGATAGAGTAGCCAATGATAGAAGTTGTTTTGTTTGATTTGTTGATCTTTGAAACTTAAATCTTTGCATGATAACTGTTCGAAATTGGATAATTATTGAGGAGCAACGAAAATTTCTACCTTGTGAGGAATTTGTGCCAATTTTTCGTTTGATGAGTGACAAAGTTGTTAGATTTATTTCCTAGAATTTGACAAGTTTCTCTCTTGAGGTTGCATTAAGTGTGGTAATAGGGTGAAAATGATTTTAGGCATGTTCTTTCGTAGCCCATTTCCCATACACTAACCTTAAATCTTCACTTGTAGCCCCTTTGAGCCTTGAATGAATTTTTTCTATGATTAGAAGGGTTGATGAAAAAGATGATTGTGATTTATTGAATGGTGTGAATTTTGGGAATGTGATGTGAGGCCATGTGCGAAAAAAAAAAAGAGAGAAAAGAAAGAATTTTGTTTTGAGGGGTTTCCATGGGAAAAGTTAGAAAAGAGAAAAATGAACATTGGTGAGAAAGAAAGAAAATGAGGGAAACTCGTTTATGTTGTTCATAAATAACTAAGAGCAAGTTCTTAGGAACCCCGAGAGAATGATGAAAAGAAAAAAAAAAAAGAGAAAGAACAAGAGTGAGCATAAATAGAAAAATGATGTGGTTATGATATGCTTGGGTCTTTGGGTTTGATTGAAATATTTTGAGTCACTTAGCCAAAAATATCCTATTTTTTAGGTGAGCCACATTACAACCAAATAAGACCTTTCTGATTCCCTGAAAAACCACACTAACAAGCAGTGGAGAGATGAGAAATTTGTCAAACCTATGGTGAAATAAGCTGAAACTTTGATTGTGTGAATTTCAAAATCCTTTTGCTTGATTGAGCGACGAGTGCAAACACTGCCCGGTGAGGTTTCTCCTCGATAGTTTACCAATAAGAATTTGTTTGGATTGCATGATTTATGTGAATAAGTGAAACTTGGATTGCAAAAGAGGCTTGTGAGGCATTGCACACTTGTATCTGCATTTGATTGGAGTTCTTTTCTATGAATTGATCGAGGACGATCAATGGTTTAAGTTTGGGGGAGTTGATAAGTTAGGATTTTCACCAACTTATCTTATTGTTCTTTGACTGATTGTGTAGTGTTTAGATCGTTTTTGTATCATTTTTGTGCATGAATTGGATTTTGTACTTGGAATGTCGTGTTTGATGAATCATGCAGGTTTTTAGTCGAAAAACAGAGAAGGATTAGAATTCCAGTTTCAGCACCCCGTCGATCGACGGAAAGGCACGTCGATCGACGAGGCAAAGCACGCCAAGCACTCGACGAAGGGACAAGGAAGATCGACGGAAGTCAAGGTCTCGTCGATCGACGCCAATGCTCATCGATCGACGAGGATGTTCAAAGTCCAGCGATCGATGCCACACAGCCACGGTCGACGCGCATGCGGGAATCCTAGTCTGGATCTGATTTGGAGATTAACGCATATCTAACCCTAGATACTGCTAGATACATCTTCCACCTCTATAAATATTCATGTAAAATTCATTTTTGAAAGGAGAGAGACCAGAATTAGAGAGAGACCAGAATTAGAGAGAGAAAAAATGTTAGAGCAATTACAATAATTTATTATTGAAGAGTTTTTAGAGTTTTATGTTTGAAGACAAGTT
>JAPKLW010003261.1:4891-46309 GCA_026898455.1 Plectranthus barbatus
GTTGTACTATCCCTGTGGGTTCGACTAGCCTTCGGGTTATTAAAATTTATTTGCTGTTGTATTTTACAGTTATCAGAGACTGGCCAAGCTTTTGGAGATAGCAAATGCGAAGTCATCCTACTCACAACCTAATGAAAGAAGGTTCGTGAAGAGGGCCCCCAGGTCCTATTTTGTGTGCAACTCTCAAGATCACTTGAAGTTTGAATGTTCAAGGGTGGACAAAGATGAGAGGGAGAGACTCAAACAAATCTTCGACCAACGAGAGTCTAAGATGGTTGCCAAGGCAATGCTATCAAGGACGGAGGTACCCAACATACACGACAACAACGATGAATACTACACATCCGATGGAGAGTCAGAGGAAGAAGCTCTACTGGCATTCATGGCTGCCATTGGAGAAGAAGACGACGCTGCAAAGAATGAATCAGGCCTAGCCGCGATGAGTCATGAGGTAACCAATACTCAAGCAATTTATATTTCAGCTGCATGTATCTTAGAGGAATCTAAATCGTTTTGCTCCTATTAAGATAATGTTTCCCTCAATCTTCTCTCAAATAAATTTTAGAGTTTAATTGGCTTAAAAATGCTTAAGCCGGAGAAAATTCCTCACTAAGACTTCAAGTTTCAGTTTTGGCCTAGCAGATTGCAAAATCTAGGTCAGGCAGCGAGGAACTGGAAAAACTTAAGATCGAACACTCCACTGTCTTTTAAAACTTTGACAATTTTGAACTGAAGTGCGGAACTTTAAAAAAACTTGAGCTAGAGTCGTGCAAATGTTCTTTACTAAAAGCTCAAGAGTCTTAGAAGAATTACTTTGCTATCAAAGAGACCCTAATGATAAATTGGGTCTAGGATTTAGTGAAAATGTTTTGAGCAAATCTTCTTCTTTAACTGACACTAGGAGAAACAAATACTTTTTGTAAAAGAAAACCCCAGTGATCAGATTAGGTTGAAAGGAAAAGGGGTATCTGATAATGCACTAGTTCAAACTGGTAAAGCTAAATGGTGGTTATCCAAAAACCCTAAATTGACCAATCAGAAAGTGATTAGGAAACCGAACTTAAGGAGAAACTAGGAAAACAGAATACTCCCAAATTGGGATAGTCACAAACTGAGAGGAAGCCAATTAAGCCTCAGAAACTGGAAGAGCAGTATATTCCCACTGCAAGGAAACCAGTTTCATTAACCAGCTTGACCAAACAACCAATTCATGGCAAGGAGCAGTCAAATAGTTTGCTTGGTTAAGCGAATAACCAGAGATCCGACTTTCGAACAACATACGAAAGAAGGGTTATACCAAGTAGCGGGAACAACTACTTAAGTCCTGAGCCCAAATCATTCTCTTTTCCAAAGGCTAGGAAGCTATCCAAGGTGGCAGATGCTTGCTTGGATATCTTACACAATCGGAACAAGTTTTTCGAGGTCCAAATAGGAAGCTTACTTGCAAAAGGACTCCACACATGTTCACAGTTTCTCAATCAAACATAATGTATTACTTAAGAAGAAAGAGAAATATTGCACACAAAACTCCAGCAAATAGATCAAATATTCATCCATGTATTTCTGACATGGAAGCGGAATAAAACTAAGCCCAAGCTCTCAATTTTCGGATTTCTAGAGATACATGCAAACTGAAGACTTATGCAATCATTTGACGTCATGTATCAAACTGACTTCCCATTACTCATATTGTTAGGAGAGATGGTCGCACCTAGTTTGCACTTCTTAAGGAGCGAGAATTATTCAAATTGGAATACGGAAAATCTGCTGCACGCCGCATTTAATGCTCCTCAGAATGCAGAGCATTAAGGTTTTAACTCATTAGCAAACCCACTCCCTGAGGACTCACATCAATTGGTGCCAACCATCTCCAGTCCCATCAACCGTTAATTCTTTAAAACAAATATCAATCATCTCTCTTCGAACTCAAAATTTGCCTTTTACATAGGGTTATTCATCATCTATCCAAGATCACTGACCCTTCAAGAACTCAAAACTTTTCACATCTCTAAATCATTTTAACTTCTCTCTAATCACCATCATCTTTTCTACAATGGTTGAATCCTCTTCCCGCACTGCCGAAATCGCTCACCATCCAGAGCATGAAGTCACTTTCACTGGAATCTCCAACCCTGAAGACTTCGATGAGACTCAGTCCTACTCAAGGTTGATTTCAATCTTCAGAGAAGACAGAGAAACCCTTAGTTTGTCTTTACAAAGAGCGGCTCAGGTACAAAAAGAAAATACTCTACTTGAAACTTATGAAGAAGCACTTTGATTCAACGCTTCTGGAAAAACTTGAAAAACAAGGATTGATTAAATTTATGACCTCTCGTCCATCAAAATTCCAGCCTCATATGGTTGCAGGGTTCTACGCCAGAGCAGTCTTGGTTAAAGATGAATCGCATTTTGTAACCTGCTTGTTTGGAGAAAAGATTACCATCAATCCTCAAATGTTGCTAGAAATTTATAGGTTAAGAAACGATGGAGTAGATTCCATTATCCCTCCAAGGACAAAAAGGTGTTGAAAGTGGCCATGCGGTCACATTAGTAGAAATGGAAGAAGGAAAGCATAAAGTCATCCTGGAAATCATCCAAAATGAACTTAGAGTTGATGGAGCCCTACAAAACCCTCTGTGATATAGTGGTATGAATGTTGCAGTGTGAAAGTAGGTCATTAAGTATGAAGAAATATTATGTCATGAGGGCCATAGGCGATGGCATCAAAGGAAATTGGGCAGAATTCATATTTGGACGTCTGGTAGAAAATGTGAGGAAAAATGTCGGAATGAAGGAAGATCATATATTTACCGTTATAGTGTGCTTCGGACTGAAGGTGAGCCATCTCATTGAACAACTCACCAAAAAGATTCATCGAGGAGAACCCTTGTCCTACAATGACTACATTCCTCCGAACAAATCAGAGGAAAGAAAAGGAGGACCTACAGACATCAGAGCACCCATCACATAACCGACAGAGAAAATATTAACCCAGATGATTGTTGGATTTTGTATGCAAAAAGCATTTATTACAATGAGTATACATTCAACGTTATTTCCTATCTGTTAAGCAAACTTACATGCGAGTAACAATGGTATCCTCTTATCTCACCGATAGGGACCATCATACGGCGTGTTGTAGATCACAAAAGACAGTATGATCACTTGACCTAGAGAGATATAAATATTATCACAACCGAGACAGCATTCAGGATAAGTCTTTCAGTATAGGCTGCAGCATAGTCAGAAAGAAATGATCTGTCTTGGTCACTTGAAATGCTGGTACGTGCGGTTGCGTATTGATTGGACCACAGTGAGATATATTCTTCTATCTGACATCAAAGAATACAAGATCTTGATCTTGGTTGAGTCTAAACTCTAACAAAGGTTCAGGGGTATGCACGAGTTGACTGTTGCTTTGACTTTCCATGGTGGAGAGCCTGAGTAACGTGCTCTTATACCCGCATCTTGGGTACTAGCAGTTCGTGTATTACATTTTGAGACTCGATTTAGGTTACCATATCCAAGTAATATGATGGGGGCATTCCCTGAGAAGCTCAATAACGTTCATCGTGCTAAAGTCCTGCAGGATGATTAAGTTTAAGCACAAGTGATAAGGTCTGAGTGGTATTGCTAAGGAAAAAAAGAAATTAATTAATTGTGGAAGCTTGTCAGAAGCCCCAATAAATTAATGAATGTCCAACAATCTTAAATATGTGGATTCTCAAGTAAATGCAACTCGTTCTCATAACGTGGTAATAAAGGGGTAGGCCAGTATTAATTTTGTGGTGGAAAGAATTAATATTAATTAATTAATTAATTAATTAATTGTGTCATCGGTTGTTGACATGAGAATTAATTAATTCATAGGCCCACTTTATTATTTACATTAGGTCCTAGGTCTGGCCCAATAAAATATGCTGAAAGGAGCCCAGTAGCCCATCAGGGTTTCAACCCTAGATCTATAAATAGATGGCTCTCTCTCACAAATCATGTCTCAGTTGAAAAATACATAAACCCTAGTGAGAGTGAGATAGTGGGCGGCGCTCAGTGTGTTTGGGAGAAGAAGAATTTTGACTCTGTCCTGCACAATCACAGTCCTGTGGAATCCTCACCAGTAGCAGGATTGAACAGCATTGGGATACAGATCTGAAGATCTAATCTGGAGAACAACCTTTATTCTCTCATATATTTCATTTAATTAAATCTTGAAATTAGATTTGGTTCTAATTTCTTATTCCGTAGATTTAATTGATTTGCATTGTTAAATCAAGAGATTGGATTTTAAACGCGAAAGATTGGATAAGACCCTACAGAGTTAAGGTAAATCCAAATCCACTGCATCAAATTCATAGGAGCATGCTTAGGGTTTAATCGATGTTTAATTATTTACAATATCCATGAACGATATGGGCTTATTTAGATTTGGCGATTCAATTCACCTCGCAAAAAAATCCCTACAATGAACCAATTAGTGATGATGAAATTCCTCTGAATCATCGCGGCGAATCAGTACCTCAGATCGCTCTTCCACCCTTTTTGGATCAACAAGTTGAGTTGGAGGAGGCAAGGAAGAAACAGAGAGATATTTTTAGGCAATGGAGGAAAACTTGACTCCTATTGGTGAGTTGAAGAAGATGATAGGTGCTAAGAGTCCTCTACGACAGAGGAGAAGCAAACACTCGCATATCTCCCCTTTCAAAAATACAGACCACTGAAGAAAATAAAAGGTCAGTTTGTCACTGTGAAAGCATCTCCTCTTGGTGTATCTAGCTCAAGTAGAGGAGACGTCTTCATCGGGAAAACAATTCAAGTGGAGATACCTAGAGTTGGTGGGTACACATATGTTTCCCCGATGAAAGAGCCAATCAAGAAGAAAAGAGTACTGGTGACAATGGTTGAAGCAAACAGGTGCACAAGAAAAAGAACTGAAGCAGCCATTGCCAAAGCCAGAGAGGAAAAGAAAGCTGAAAAGAGGTTTTAGCGTGAATACTGGAGAAAATACATGAGAGATTCGAAAGAATCAAAGTTGATGCCAAGGCAAGAGCTACGGAGGTCGCAAATTAGGAATTAGTATAAAGTCATGCCAAGTTGTTGGCCAAAGGGAAAAGAAAAGTTGGTGGAGAAATTCCCTCAATAGGATCACTAGATGATTCAACATTATGTCTGATGAAGCATTCATTCAATGACTGAATGAACTAGCTAATGATAATCACTATAAGGAGGTAGAAATCATGATGCAAAATGAAAGCACCCAGGATGCAGAAAATGAACGGGAGGAGGGGGTAGACCTCAAGGAGGGTGAGATGGAGAGAGCTTCCACTCCTTAAAGGATTGAGTATGCCAAGCTTCTATTGACAAGAGAAATGTTTTCAAACACACAGAGGGAAGGTGAAACCTTTGGACATAAGGAAGATCAGGCTACTACATTAGGAAATCTTGTAAGTTAAATACTGCTTAAGAACATCATTCATCTGGGAAAGCCATTGCACCCTTATCCATAATTAGTTCTTCTGATGACGAAAGTGACGTAACTGATGTACTTAAAGAAGAAAAGAACTTTGAGGTTGATCAGGAAGGAATATGGAAGCCACATCCTTGGGATATCAGGAAGGATAGTAAGGGTTCAAAGATGCATTATCCTACTCCAGATCTCAAGATTCCAATGGCAGGACTTCCATTTGATGGATATGCAGTAAAAAAAAAAGCTTACAAAATGGTGCCCAACAATACAGAAAAGTGATCAAGCAAACTAGGATCTCATTCCTTGGGAAGGACCATCTCCAAGCAGGTGGAAGAACAAATAACTTCTGAAAACATCATCTATTCCGACATCTTAAATGATGACTCTCCTATTTCTAGGACATTGAGAAAGAAATTTAGGAGGTGGAGACAATTTGATATTTGCACAAAGGAAAGGACATTGAGAAAGAAATTTAGGAGGTGGAGACAATTTGATATTTGCACAAAGGAACTAGGGTGGGAGGGTTTCGACATAATGGAAGCTAGGGTTGGGTTAACATTCTGGAGATCCGAAGAAATTTTTGCCAATGACTAGATCAAGAAGGATCGGCCTCGGAAACTTACCATGGAACAAACTCGAGCCAGACTTCTAGAGCTCAAGAGATACAGGGAAGAAATAGGACGAGAATCTATCATACCAGTCAGAACTGACTCTCATCCGCAAGACAAAGCTCAACTCTACCATCTACACCTCCACTATTCTTACCCTTATCAGTGATCATCAGTTTCGAAGATGAAAATGAAGAACAAGATGACTGCTCTCTCATAAATCGTCAAGCAGAAATTCAACAGCTTCAAAATGAAGAACAATAAAGGGCACTTATCGAAGAAGTTTCAACTGAAGCTGAACCAAACATAGCATAGGTTCAACAAGAAAGGGAGGAAGCTAATTCTCCCAATCTCATGAAGAAGAAGAAGAAATTGTCACTGTTGAAAAGAACACGAATACTCCTGCTCTAGCTCCTGTGAGGAGTTTCCTAATGGGAGCCTCATTCCTATTCCTCAAATATCAAACTTCAACCAGTTCTTCTCAACCCAATCAAGCTCAAACTCTTGATGCTAGTATGTTTTGCTTCTACTTTCAAATGGAAGAAATGAGACAAGAATTCCAAAGCGATCTCAGGCAAGCACGTGAGAAAGTGAGACATGAGTTCAGAAGATAACTCGGACAGGAACACACAACTATTATAGTGGAAATTCAGGATGTTCGTACTACTGCCAAAGATGCTAAAGAAAAATCATCTCGGATTCCCTAAACCCTGGCCTCTTTAATTGATATCGTAAGAGATGGACAAGAAGCTTGCGCAAGAGAAGATGAGGCTCGCAAGAGAGAAGAAGAAACCCACAAGAAAGAAAAGAAGAGCGTTTAAGTAGAGAGGAAGCTGAAAAACAAAAGAGAGAGAAGGAGATGAGTGTCATCCTTAAACTTGCAAAGGACGTGGAATATTTTCAGAAGAGGTAGAAGATTCAACCTTATTTTCAACATCTCAGTTTTCTATCAATATCTGTAATCAATAACATCTTATATGAAAACTGAAAATGATAATTGACAAAATCTTGTCATTTTTTTTTTGCCCTTGAAATTAATCTAGAAATATCACTCTCTATTTTAGGGGGAAGATTAATAGGGCAAGTTGTGTAGTTAAAGGTTTAGTTCTCGAGTATTAGCTTTGTTAGAACATCTTTGTGAACTCGACAAACTGATTTATCTACCAGCTTAGTGGTGGTTTTGACAACATCAAAAAGGGGGAAATTATTGAAATTTAGGATATAAATTCCCTTAGCTTTTATGTTTTGATGTGTCAAACATGTATAGAAACCACCTTAGGATGTTTCTCTAGATTAGCTTAGTCGTATACATTTGTAATATCCACTTAGGATGTTTATCGAGTTGTAAAAGCTGATCAAGACAAACTGGGCTTGTGATCGAAGCCATGAGTTTGGTTATCATAAAGATAAGAAGAAATAAAGACCCAAGCGACGAACTGGCAAACTGACGACCACTTCAGCTTGATGCAGACCACTCAGATAAACTGGCTAATTTCACCAGCTGGGACAATCACCAGTTTATCAATTCAAATTTTTTCTCACGAGTAGAGACAAAGACAAGTTTAAGGAATCATGAGAGCCAAACTTAAGGGAAAGGAGATTCCTTAAATCCGAAGTTCATACATCAAGTTTAGCATCCTCAGACTGGAGAGCCGTTCTGACACGCAATAGGAAGTCAACATTCTGTGTCAGAAAAGGATGGAGCAGGTGCGGCACCGCATAAAAGGCAACTTGTCACCATCCAATCAGAGACCCATTGTATAGATCAAAATCTGGATTGTCTCAAAATAGCTCTTTCACCAAACTTGTTGGTCCCGAAACTAGAGTGCAATATGTGCAGCAGAAGGTTTTGTGTATGCAGCAAAAGCAAAAATGGCAAAGCTAGCACAACAAATCAACCTTAAAGAATCTAATTTATTTCGTTCTTCTTACACCATCCTTTTGAGGGATGACGAGTGTAGTCAACTGGATACAATCCCTTGCTCTTCCAGATACTGTAAAACACATCACTTGAGATACACACCATTATGAATGAGCCATAATATTTTTACAGTCTTGTTTAACTTCTTCTCTACCTTTAGTCTTAAACGCTCTTGATTAAAACAAGAGACTAAGACTTGTAGTGAATTAGATAAACATATTCATATCTAAAGTGATACAATAATGAGGTTCGTTATGCTAAGTCCTGCAGGCTGAATCATTGATTCAAGCATAAGCGATAAGGGTTGAGTGGTACTACTCAGGAATAATAAGAGATTAATTAATTACAATTAATTGTCATACGCTGAGTTAATTAATGAATGTCTGAAACCTTAAATATGGGGATTAACCAAGTCAATGCAACCCGTTCCTAATAACGTGGTAATAAAGGGGTAGGTCAGCATTAATTCTCTGGTGGCATGAATTAATGTTTATTAATTAATTATGTTCTGGGTTGAACATGGAATTAATTAATAGGAGGCCCACTTTATTATTTGCATTTGATCCCTGGTCTGGCCCAACACTGCTCAGAGCCCATTAGGGTTTATTAAACCCTAATAGCCCATTCTCATATCTATATTAATAGATGAATCTCTCATTTTCCTACATAAGTTTGAAGTTTCAATTTTGAAACCCTAGAGAGATTGAGAGAGAGTGGGCGGCTGTAGATCCGGTAGCGTATCCTCACCAGATCTGTAGGAACACCATCATTTTGATCGATTCCAGATCTAGATCTACACCATCATCATTGCCATCATCGATCTAGATCTGTAGATCAGTCGTTGGAGTCTCAGGTATTCCTTTGAATCTACGAATTAAATTAAATAGGAGCATGCATAGGGCATTTACTGTTTGTCATAATATTTATTTTGATATCCATAAATCGAATCCGGAGTTATAATAAATGGCGATTCATGTCGCTTATTGTAGACTCAGTTCCTATAGTTGGTATCAGAGCCAGGTTCGTATTTTATGGCTCTGTCGGAAAATAAATTTTGACATTCAGTTTATGCATGTTATTTAATTTATCGTGGATGAATTAAGCTGTCGTGGATGTTTTTGTTCTCGTGGCCCCTCTCTGGTTTTTGTTTTTGTTTTAAATTGCGAGAAAATCCGCGATTAGATTGATAGGAAAATATGTAATAGACTAGATCTGTTATTTTATTTTATTCAATCTGTAAACCGGAATACATGGAGAACAAGAACAGTGACAAGGCTCAGCAGCAGTTTCCGGCAACAGCACAGCCGCGTGTAGGCGGCACGTAGCAGTGACCGGCGGTGACAGCTGTCGGCCGACGATGCAGTGGCCGCGCGCAGGAGGCACGCGGCGGATCTCTGCGGGCAACAGTCGCGCGCGGCGGAGTTCACCCACCAGCATTAATTCGTGATTTCCATCTCCCTCGTGTTTCCCGGCATGCAGCAGGCGGAAACCTAAGCACGAGGGCGGCGGCGGCGTGCAGTTTGTGCTACACGCGGCTGGGTCGCGCCCTCACCAACTCTGCGACCCGTCTCTCCTCTCGCTCTCTCTGTCACTTCTCATAGGCTGCGGTTCACAGTGGCTGGGCACAAGCGAGAGCAGTCGCGCGCGGCGGTGGCGACTGTGCAGTAGTGGTTGCACCGGGCTGTCGCGAGCTCTCCCTGTCGGCAACTGTTTGCGATGGAGGTGACGGGAATGGAGGCAGGCGCGCGGTCGTGAAGTCGCAGAGTGCAATGCCGCGCTTTTGTGGCAGCAGCGACGGCAGAACACGCACAGGGCAGGCGGCGCGAGTCACGGAGGCCAGCGGCAGTTCACCTGCTCGGGGCTGGGCTGCTCCAATCTACGGCGACGGTGGCTTAACAGAGGTGGCGGCGGTAGAAACCCTAGCTGAGCTAGGGTTTGCTGCTAGGGTTTTAGATCCGGGCTGGGCGCGGGCCCGACAGCCCGGAGGCGGCCCAATTTGCTGAAACTAGGGTTTTTGCAAAATTAGGGTTTATACAACCCAGTGGGCCTGAAACCCTAATACCTGGCGGAAGTTGCTGTATTATTCCAGCCCAAAGATTGCAGATTTCAAGTTAAAGAGTGGGAGCCCAGTTTGAAGATCTATATCAAAATAAATCATTGTAATAGATAGATTTATTTTATTTCCCATGTAATTGCATCAAGGGGCCACGAGAAATTTTTATTTATTTATTTAATTATTTTCTCGTTTGATGTGATTTATTATGTGCGCACATGTAAATAAATAGGAAAGCATGTTACTGCTTTATTATTTACTGTTTAAAGCATGCTTTATGTGATTTATTTTATGTATTAAATTATGTCTATAAATTCCGGAATAATATTGGGAAATATGATGGAATTTTAGATGTGACATAATTTATGGATCATAAAATAATATGTGCACATAAGAACCTTTTGAAAGAAAAAGACTAAGCAAGATTTTTTAATTAAAATCAACAAGACCTCCACAATGCGGTCTCTTATTAGAAGTGGGCAGTGAAGTGAGTAGACGTCTACACGACCGTAGCCTGCTTACATTATTTGTTCATAAGTTCTAATAAATGAGATTTCTAAATAAAATATTTAAACATGTGAAAAGTGGACAGTGAAGTGAGTAGACGTCTACACGACCGTAGCCTGCTTACTTTATTTGTTCATAAGTTCTCTAAGATTGTTTTAAATGAGATAACAAAGGTTGTAAGAGGCATGCGTCATGGGTCTAGTACGTATGACAAATCGTCCTTTTAACTTCCAAAGTTAGAATTGTGGTCAAATGCTTAGATGTTGCCTGAGTACTAACTCATGAATGATGTCCCTGCTCAGATAGGTTGAACATGGTCTTAGTTTTATCTCCAATTATTAATTTCATTTGCCGGCGAATACCTGGCATGGATTGAAATCAAAGACTGGAACTTCAAAGAGCAGTCTAGTTAGGTGGTCTGCTATAAACGTCTTCGAAAGGAGCTTGCAGTAGATGCACCTAGGCAATCGGGGGAAACAATTGTATTGGTTTATCAAAAGGTTACAATGCATATTTGTTTCAATGTTCTGCATGTATGTACTTACTTTAATCAATTATTGTTTTCAGATATGTCTATGTGTAATGTCATAAATATCTTGGCAAAAAATCAATTAACTGGTCCGAATTTCCCGGAATGGAAGCGCAACTTGGATTATATCCTAGTTGCATAGGAACATCAATATGTTCTTAACACTTCGTGTCCAGCTGTCCCTACTGCTGAGTCAACTGATATGGAGCGAAACCTCTATGACAAGTGGGTCAAGTCTAATAATGTAGTTAAGTGCTACATGATGACCACTATGTCTAAGGTGCTCCAGCAACAACATCAGCACTATGACAAAGCAGCTGAGATTATGGATAGTCTCACAGTTACTTATGGGGAATCGAATAGAGCTGTCAGATTTAAACTCATGAGGGAAATCGTGAGTTGTAAAATGACTGATGGTAGCTCAGTGAGGGAGCACGTTGTTTCCATGACTCATCTCATGGATGAACTGACGTTGCATGGAGGAGGTATTGACGGGGAAGACCAGGTCGATATCATACTCAACTCACTTCCGAAGTCTTTTAAGAACTTTAGGCTGAATGTTGTCATGAGTAAAAAGGAGTACACTCTCAATGAGTTATTTAGTGACCTCATGGCGGCTGAATCAGTTATGCAACCTAAAAAGCCAGTCTTGGTTTCTTCCGGTAGTCACCCTGCTTCATCGAAAGGTGCTAAAGGGGTGATTGGAAAGAAATTCAAGAAGACAGCCTTTGGAAGCAAAAGTTCTGGGAAAAAGAAGGCTGTGACACCGGGGAAGAAGGGCAAGTGTTTCCGTTGTGGCAAAATTGGTCACTGGAAGAAGGATTGTCTAACCAAGCATGTTGGACAAGGTACGTCATTAGCACTTGTAACGGAAACACGTTTAGCATCTCTTTCTACCTATTCGTGGGTAGTGGATACTGGAGCTACTAATCATGTTTGTTACACTTTGCAGGGATTCAGGCCGACAAGGCAGCTGAATGATGACGAGGTGACGATCTCCATGGGTAATGCTGCTCGTGTGTCTTCAATGGCAGTTGGAGATGTTACATTATGCTTTCAAGATAATGTTTTGATTTTAAGAGATGTTTTGTATGTGCCGGATTTTCGGCGGAACCTTATTTCTGTTTCCTATTTAATAAATGATGGATTTTCAGTTATTTTTGATAGTCATGTTACTATCAATGACAGTAACGGTGTTATCTATCGTGGGATACAGAAAGACTCTCTTTATATCATAACTTGTTTGCATAAATCTTCCGTGAATGCTGCATATAACTCATTTAATCATAAGAAGAGAAAGTTTTCATCTTCTGATGAGGATCTTACATATCTATGGCATCTGAGACTAGGTCACATCAATCTAAAGAGGATCAAGAGACTCGTGGATGATAGAACATTGGATTCAATCCAGGTAGTTCACATCGAGTTTGTGAATCCTGTATAGAGGGAAAGATGATGACCAGGCCTTTCAGGGCAAGTCAGTCTCGAGCAAGTGATGTGTTGGAACCGATCCACTCTGATTTATGTGGACCTATGTCCACGCAAGCTCGTGAAGGATTTAAGTATTTCGTCACTTTTATTGACGATTACTCGAGATACGTGTATGTTTACTTACTTCACTATAAGTCTGAATGCTTTGAGAAATTCAAGGAATTCAAGGCGGAAGTAGAGAAGAAGTTAAACATGACCATTAAGTCATACGATCTAATCGTGGTGGTGAGTATCTCAGTGATGAGTTCTTGCAGTTTTTATCAGAGCATGGGATTACATCCCAATGGACCGCACCAGGCACTCCTCAGCAGAATGGTGTGGCGGAAAGAAGAAATAGGACTCTTCTTGAAATGGTTAGATCTATGATGAGTTATGCGAACTTGCCTGTTTCGTTTTGGGGCCACGCGTTACTAACAGCGGCGTATCTGCTGAACCTGGTACCTTCTAAGTCAGTTCCTAAAACACCCTCAGAACTCTGGCATGGGCGAAAGCCCAGTGTGTCAAAGATAAGAGTGTGGGGCTGTCCGGCATATGTTTTGTCGAAAGAACCTGATAAGTTAGAAGGTAGGTCCAAGCTAATGCTGTTTGTGGGATACCCCAGACAAACGAAAGGTGGTTATTTCTACTGCCCTGAGGATCAGAAGATCGTTGTTAGCACCAACGCAAGATTCTTGGAGGACGAGTTTGTGAAAAACCACAAATCCAAAAGTGATATCATTCTCCAAGAAATTGGAGACGATGATGCACTTCCATTGGGAAAACCCCGTGGCAGATTAAGTGTACCTCTCGAAGGTATGGAACTAATTGCACGGTCGCCAGTGCAAGGATTTGATCCACAAGTAACTGCACCAACTGCTGACGCAGTAACAGTGCTCCGTCGTAGTGGGAGGGTACCTCACCAACCCGAGCGGTATATGTTCGTGGGAGAGTCTTCGGACTTGATCCCGGAAGACGGACTGGATGATACCGAGCGGTATAATATTCTTTGTAACCACCATATTTTATTTACCTAAATACCTTTAATTATAGTTTATAATAAAAAATAAAAAGCAAATATAAAATTTAAAATCATATCTCAACCATTAGATTTGACAAATCAAAGGTACATATTTATTCTCTTCTCCCATATAAAGGGGACTTGTGATATGATCACACCTCTCTATATATATAGGGATGCGATCCAGTGAAAACACCTCTTACCATAAGAAATAAGAACAAATCATTGCCATTGATTTTAATGAATGTACGCTCAGGATTTTACTAGGATTTTCGGTCATTTTATCTAAAAAAAACTTGCATTATAGGGTATTTTTGTCATTTTATACTTATTTAAGATTCTGTTTGCATATTCAGCATCGACATACATTATATATCTAACAAACATGCATTATATGCATAAGAAACATGTATTATATGCATAAGAAACATGCATTATATACCTAGGAAACATGCATTATATATCTAACATTCCTTATATATCTAACAAACGTCTCCCTACATTATAATATGATATTACTCTTATTTGAGAACAATATTACTATCATTATACGGTATTACTTCCTGCATTATGTATAGTATTACTTTTATTTTAGAGAAAAATTATATTACTTTCATTATAATGCATATGTTATTACTATATAATGTATAACAAGTGCAAATATAATGATAAATGGTGATTTCGCTAGAAAAAAAATATGTTGCATTTTATCTATCATATTCTACATTATATACTATAACTTCATGCATTATATTGTACAACTGCATTCATTATATAAGAATTCGTGTATTGTTACGAGAATATGCATATAATCACTAATTTTTATTTTTACGATGACAATTTAATCGGAACTATAGTGTATTACTTTTATTTTAGAGCAAAATTATTTTACTTACATTATAATACATAAGCTATTTGATTTGTGCATAAGATTAATAATTTTCATTAGTTACGTAGTTTACTCCCACTAAACATGTGCAATAGAGATTTAATTTAAAAATAACAAAATCATATTATTTTGGTACATTAAAAAATAATTTAAACTAAGAGAATTATGATATTTATAATTTTAAGAGAGAGAAAATAGAATTATATGCACTAAATATAAGATATTCATATCAAAATTGATATGGGAAATATCTTAATTAATATAAAAAATAATAAATAAGGAAAATTCTCTAATCCTTTAGATTGAAACATATCTATTATTAATTTCTCAAAGATTCTTGTCATATATAAATTCTTATTCGTGCATCAAACTATTTAAAATCATTGTTATAATGAATATTTGAATGTTTATCGTGTGAACCTTATTTTTAAGGTGAATCGATACTTATCGATACTTCGTGGACCGTATTATTTTAACATCGGCATGCATTGTATACTTAGCAAACATTCATTATATACCTAACATACATGCATTATACAATATAATAATATACATTTATATAATATAATAAAAAATTACATAATTAAAAACAAGTAATGTATGATCAACATTTATAACAACTATAATATTTTCTACAGTATGCAAAGATAATGAATTTTAATTTTTTTGTTGATCTCGAATGAAAAAACATATTGCATTTTATCTATCATATTCTGCATTATATACTATAACTTCATGCATTATATTGTGCAATTTCATTCATTATATTAGAATTCGCGTACTGTTACGAGAATTATGCATATAATCACTAATTTCTATTTTAACAAGATTTTAAAATCGAAACATATGCAATAGAGATTTCGTTTGAAAGATAATTAAATTACCTTTAATTTGATATATGGTACATGAAAAAATAATCTAAATCGAATGAGTTATGGTTTTAGGATGATTTTAGAGGAGAGAGAAAATATTATAAAATTACCCTTTAATGCATGTTTTACTACACTATAATGCAAGACGGAAATTATTTAGTCTTGAGCGTTGGATCACCAATTTGAATGACCGAGATTGGTTCTTATATTCACATGGTAAGGAGAGTTCTCATATGATCACTACCTTATATATATATATATATATATATATATATATATATAGGGATGCATTATATTGTTACCCATCTCCCCTATGTTATATGAGGCCAAAATCCAACCATCAAATTTGAATTTGGATGGTTAAGATTTAATTAAAAAATTAAAATTTTTGCTGCATTATTGAATGAAGCATGCTACATTATTTGGGTATAATAGTAATTTTGATACCTACAATTTCAATTACTTGAAACATGGAGCGTATATCCTAAAATTACATTTTCTCTCTCCTCTAAATTTTTTATAAAACTTTAAATAATCATAACTCACTCAATTTAAATTATTTTTTCACGTATTATATATCGAATTAAAGATAATTTAATTATCTTTCAAACGAAATCCCTATTACATATATTCGGAATAATATATTCATAGTGAAACTAAATAATGTAATAGTTAAAACTAAATAACGTAACATAATACAAAGGATAATGTGATAACATTTTAAAAATATTGTCTCATTATTATGTTCTTAATAGTACATTATCTGTGGTATTATTCGTACGTTATGTGTCAATTGAACGGTACATTATGGATTGTGTTGCGTATTTTCCTCTCAGCTCCTTGATACAAGTACATGATGTGTGTGGAATAATAGATAAATTGAAACATTAATTAAGTTTTGAATGTTATTATCTACGACAAATATGTTGCATTATTTGTTCACAATGTAAATATTATAGCAAAACCTAGAGTCATGTTTAAAAATAAAATAAAAACACGTTGTAAGAGATAATGTAGTAGATAAAAAATAAATAATGTATTTACTATTATATAAATAATGTATCATCTACATGGTTAAAAACTGCAACTCAAAATAAAGGATATTTCATGAATAAGTGTTATTTACTTACTGTTGAGATTCGAAAAAACAAAAATTTGTGAAATAAACAAAAGTAAAATGTTGATTTGAGTGGTTAAGAAATAACACACGAGTAAACTCCACCACATCATCAAAGTCCAGAGTTTGGCAGCCATGATTGAAGAGCATTTCCAATGATGAAAGCTGGATATTCTTCCTTTTAATTAGTGCAGAAAATTTGGAAGAAAAAAAAAGTGAACATGGGGCAACGTAAAAAAATATAGCTGAGTCAGCTTCTTGAGGCCCGACACTGTTGCAATATGTTGTGGAAACTATGACGTGGGAATGCGTTAAGTCTGAGAGAGAAGAGTGATGCACAAAGCATAAAAGTTTGGATTAAAAATTACTAATACACCCTTACTAACTAATTGAAAAGGGAACATGCATTAAAAATCCATATTTTACAATCTAATCTAGTCGCATAATAATATAAATTGAAGGTTAAAATTTGGTCTCATATAACATTTGGGAGGTGAGTAACATATGATCACATTTATATATATAATGATTTAGGGATATCATTATATTTTGCGAAGATCAAAACCTCAAAATTAAAAGATGATTAATTTTTTTTTATTTTTTATTTTTTGTTCTTGAGCAGTTGCCGCATGCAATGACGTATCAACCAATGTTTCACTTTGCAACCAAAAAAAAAACTGCTGATTTGATTCTGAGAATGGGTGCATTCCCTTTTGCATCCGAATTCAAGATTTGAACTATAAAATTTACCTTAGATACATACGTCTTCCTCTCAAGGTATTCGCAATCTCATCTATCAATTTAGGATGTGTTGGGACTTGTGACCGAAATCCATCATATCAATTATCCTTCGGTATTTTTAAAGACGCCTACAATTAGTTAATGAGCATCAAGATTGAAGAATTAGTGATATTGAACACGCAATGGTAAGGAGCAGATGTAGCTATAAAACTACCGACAAAATCAAGATCAGATCAATACAAGAAAAAATATTGAGAAACAACACTAGGGTTATTAAGAAAACCAACATATATTTGCATTTTCATTTAGAGAGTAGAAGACAAGGGTAAATGGAAAGAAAAGAAGTTAATTAATGACTAATTTGCTTGAAAGATGAAAATGTTTGTGGACTTAATTCCCTACACTTGTAGTTTCCATAAACTAAGAAAGCTTCCCCGCGAGACTTATTATTAATAAATTGTTTCGAAATTGTACATTTTCTCATTAGTCATTCCAAGTGTGGCAATTATTATTTTCTTGAATTGATACTTTGATTTAACTTATACTATTATATATATAGGGATTGCATTTGCAAGTCAGTTCATGACATGACCCTGCCTCAAATTTATTATTTTTTTACACATAGTCTTTTTAATGTTACACTTGACACTTCTGACTTAATTCTCACCATTATTCAGTGTTAAATTTTATTATTTGTCACATTACTTTTGTGCTTCCGTTAAGGATATCCTTGCAGGTTCTCGTATGTTATTGATGATTTGTGTTTCTGAAAGATGTATATGTCTGGTTAAGAAGTCGACAGTAGCATCTGAAGGATAAAACTGTTTAGGGTGCATGATTTATTATTCTGTTGAATGCGTAGCTTTCTTTCCATGTCGATGAAATATTTGCTTGTTTTCTTTTCAGGAAATAGATGAGCTATATATGTGATGAGATCAAGTATGAAAACCCCTCAGACCTGAAGAGATCAAGTATTGGAATGATAAGGCCCTAATTCATTTCATTTATTTTCACTAGTTCCTACACATTAATTTGATCATTTCCTTGTATATTGTTTGGTTCTTATTTCAATCTCACTTATGCTGCAGATTATATGGAAATGAACAGATCAGGCCTCTGGAATGAATAATCTCTGCGAGATTCGTTTCTGGACTTGGTCGTCAGCTTTGAAGAGTGAAGAGTTACAGTGAAGAAATATCTTTCTTTTTTCTAAACTTTCTAAATTTAGAATATATTTAAAATATTCATTATTATTTTGAAAGAATAAGTTATTTATTCCAAAATTAATATCATATTCATGCTGAAATTCAATTTTTTTCAAGACAATAAAGATTTATCATTATTATTACTCTTAAATCATGAAACTATCACTTATATAAAATTAATTATTTTATTTTTCTTACTAATTTTGGCTAACAAGCTGCTCACGAACTTACGAGTCGAATATTGTGGAGCTCAAGTTTGGTTCGTTTGATAAACGAGCTTGCCTAAACGAGTTCGTATGAATTTTTATCGATTTGAGATCAAAGTAGTTCACGAACAGTTTGACTTATGTATAGCTCTACGGTCGCACATGCTCAAATAAGTCATGTTTGAACAACTAAATTCGATTAATAAAAGTAAAGACATATGAGATTGATGTTTATTTCAAGGTTTGGGTATGGGGGCAATGGTTTTAATATTTTTTTTAAAATTGAGATTTTAAATTGATATTACGAAGGATATAATTATAATATTAAATTTATCTTTTAGAAAACGACTATGTTAAAAACATGTGTATGTTTAGAATTACTTATTATTTAATAGAGTGATTCTCCATAATTAGTTGAGCACAACTGATAAAAACCATAATTTTGTTTCTTGATTTTGTGTTTTTTAACCTTCTTTTCATTTTAGTGCATGTAAAGTGTTATGATAATTGCCATTTTCACCATTCTAATTATTAGTAGAAGTAGCACTATCAAAAGTTGGAAAAAATTAGTGAAATCAAGTCTACCATCTCAATATCGTGCACTAATGAATTAATTTAACACTGGTGCACAACAAAGTCGGAACAATCCGTATAGAACCACTACAACCAATTTACACTCTATTATATTATTCATAAAATGGTGGGTTTCAAAATCATTAAATTCTCTGATTTCGAAATTTACCAACCAAACACTTCCTATTCTTTCTTAATTATTGTATAAGTCATTTTTTAAGTTTGAAGAGTTAAATGAGTTAATTTTAAAATTTTAATTGAACTAAGTTAAAGAGAAATTAAATTGTTATGGTCAAAATAATAAGAGGTTAAAATGAACTTTTTTTTTTAAAGAGGGCTAGCTATAGTTCCTCCAAAAGTCAAGGTCTATTTAGTAATTAAAGAAAATGATTGCCATTTATTGCCATCCCACAATAATTATTTTATCTTTTTTATGACTTTTGGAATTTTTTATTATATAAGATGGTTGTTTTAATTAATTACTAAGGTCCACCCAACACAAGTAACAACTAAATCACCCATTACATCACAAGAGTAAACTTATTATGGAGGGCAGTAGGTGGGGATTTTTGTCAATCGTGTAAAATTATAAGGATTCGTTCTTAAATATTAGAAATTTGGAGAAATATCTATTCAGAACGCAAAAAATAGTTTAATTATCATTTCAATACGCAAAAGATGAACTCTCAATTGGATTGAGAATGCTATAATATTTTTGGTCCTCAATTGAAGTTTTTTATGATTTTAATACTCAAAGAAATTACTACCGATCTAATAGCATTGTTGTAAAATACGGCTTAGGCCGCCTAGGTGCCGCCTATACGCTAGGCAGTTGCAAGCCATCCCGAAAATTCCTTGTACGGCTTTACTATACATTTCAAGAATTATATGACGTCTAGGTGGCTGCCTAGACGGCTAGGCAGCTTAGGCGCCGCGATTATACGGATTATACGGACAATTGTACGAGCTATACGATTTTCTGAACGGGCTAGGCGGGTCAGTTCGGTAATTTTTTAAAAAAATAGTAAAATTTCATAAGAACATAAATAAATTAGAAAAAACATACTCCTTATGTCCGGCAGGAGTAGTCTCATTTCCCATTTTTGTTTGTCCCATAAAATAGTCTCATTTTCCTAAAATGACAAACTTTTTTTACACTCACTAATAAAATATTAATTCCACTACACTCACAATCCTTAATTCATGTGCCGAAAAAAAATGGGACTACACTAATGGAACGGAGAGAGTAGTAAATAGAATAATTGATAGATTTTTCCAATTCTTTACATTTTAAAATTGTATTAGGTGTTTTACAATAGAGAAACTGAATATGAGAATTATTGTAGTTTTCGTAATTTTATTTTGATATTGTACATTTTTCTTGGTACAAGTTAAACTTTGAAATGTTGAAATATTTTTGTTCCATATTGATATTCTATTATTTTTTAAGGATATTTAAACTTTGAAAATAATTTGGTTGAAATACTTTTTTTCAATCCCTAATATTTTATATTTATAATATGAAAATATAAAAAATATGTTGACCGTATAGGTGCTGCTTAGAGATCATCTAGGCCCCGTCTAGAACGCCTAGGCGCTAGGCCCTCTATGACCGTCTGACTAGCGCCTAGTGTATTCTACAACCATGCCTAATAGTTTTAAAATTAGTTCAAGTCTAATAACTTTTTTATAAATTTGATTTTTAGTACTCCCTCCGTCCCGTCATATTAGTCTCATATTCTTTTTTGGTCCGTCCCATTTCCTAAAAAAGCAAACTTTTTCACTCTCACCAATAAAATATTAATTCTATCCCACTAATAACTCTTGGTTTCTGTGCATTCTCCACCGTCCCTAATATGACGGGACGGAGGGAGTATCCCGTTACAATTGTCACCTTTCTTTTTGGCACAGAAATTAAGAGTTGTGAGTGTAGAATGAGTTAGTGGGATTAATATTTTATTATTGAGTGTGAAAAAATTGTAATTTTTTTAATGTGACAATTCAGTTGGATGCCTAATTTGGTAAGCTTGACAATTAAGTGGGACGTACTTTTCTATGAGATTTGCAAATTGCATGTTGTAAAGGGACAAAACTCCTAGAGTGTGTGTTGCGGGTGAAATACGAGTCAGGATATGAAACGGAGGAATGGATGGAGGTGAAACTTGAAATTAAGTGGGTTGGGAATTAAGATCCAAAGTTGGAGTATTAATTTTGGTTGAGCAGAGCAACAATATGCGCGATTACATATTCAAACTCCCGCCTAAAAATGTCCTATAAAAGCCATAAACTCTTCATTTCATGCTTAGCGTTCACAAAAATCTACAAAGAGTAGCGTTGGTGGGAGGTGCATCAGAGCAAAACCTGTAGCAGTCACCGAGAGATAGAAACAAGAGTTGTAAATAAATCGATAGACATTAAAAAAACATCAAACCGATAGCACCGCCAACAACCATTGACCGAAAAAACTTAAACTTGGTTGATTCTTGTATTATATTAATATATATAACATTCTGCTTCTTATGATATCTCCCCATTGCTCATGGTATATATTCACAAGTATGTTTGAAGGATGACATGACACTAGGGTATTCACATTTTTTTAAAGTTTTATGCACACGGTCACCATCTTTTACAAGAATGATATATTCATTTCAACGTGGAATATGGAAGAGTTAGTTGTTTAGACAATTTTTACACACGAGACAGCAGTCAAACCATCATCCCAATTCTCTCAGCATGGCCACACCAATCAAAGCATCATTCCAATTCTCTCTCTTCATTTTGTTGTTCCATTTTAAGACAGCAGCCTCCACAGCCACAGAAGCAAAGGCTCTGCTGGCATGGAAGAACAGCTCATCCTCACCATCTCCTTTGAACTCTTGCTCCCCTAAAAATATCACAAACCTTTGCCAATGGTATGGCATTCGCTGCAACATTGGGGGCTCTGCTTCTGGGATTCATCAAATCTCGCCGGCACTTTGGACATGCTCGATTTCAACTCCTTACAAGCTTCAACCTCAGTCTAAATTCATTCCATGGGTCAATACCAGCTTCTGTTGCCAATCTCTCTAAGCTCAGATCTTTAGACCTCAGCAACAACTTGTTCGAGCAGTCCATCCCACCAGAGATCGGTAACTTGACCCAGCTTCACTACATCAGTTTCTTCAGCAACAATATCGTTGGAGAAATCCCATATCAAATCAGCAATCTTCAGCAGGTACAATTCTTGGATTTCTTGGAAACTCCTGACTGGTCTAGATTTCCCAGCTTCCCTTCACTGACACACCTCAGTTTTTATTACAATGAACTCACCATGGGGATTCCAGATTTCATAGCTAGTTGTCCAAGTCTTACTTACCTTGACTTGAATGAAAACAAACTCACAGGAGATATCCCTCCCTCTTTAGGCCAGTGCACCAACCTCACCTACTTGGCTTTAGGCCGGAACCACTTCACTGGGTCTCTGCCTTTATCATTGTTTAACTTGACCAAATTATCGTTGTTGGATCTATCCAATGCCGGTCTTTCTGGCGAAGTTCCTTCTGAAATAGGTCTGCTTACAAATCTGAATGCTCTGTACCTCTATAAGAATTCATTTTCAGGATCCATTCCACCACAGATAGGAAACTTGAAAAATTTATGGGAGCTGGACCTTTCAGAAAACCAGTTTTCCGGTCAAATACCTCCAACAATCTGGAACCTAACACATCTCACAATTCTCAGCCTTTTCTCAAACTCTCTCACTGGAACAATCCCACCTGCCATTCGAGGGCTCCCTTTCCTGAAGGTTCTTCGTCTCAGCGAAAACCCATTGACAGGGCAGCTTCCTAATTCCATATCCTACCTCCATAACCTGGAGTTTCTAGATTTGAGAAGTAACAACCTTTCAGGCAGTCTCCCACGTGATCTTGGAGAAAAAAGTCCTCGGTTAGCCTATGTTAGCTTTTCGAATAACAGTTTCTCTGGTCAGCTACCCCCAGCATTATGCCTTGGCTTTGCTTTAGAATATTTTCTAGTGGAAAACAACACGTTTTCAGGGTTGTTGCCAGTCTGCTTTAAGAATTGTACCAACTTAAGAAGAGTACGGTTGGATGCAACCAGTTTTCTGGAGATATTGCAGAAGCATTTGGAATTCACCCGCAACTTATTTCACTCTACATGAGCAACAATCAGTTCACCGGCAAGCTTACACCGAGTTGGGGACTGAACGAACAACTCACGGATATTCGGATGGATCACAATAAAATATCTGGAGTTATCCCAGCTGAACTAGGGAATCTAACGCAACTTCACATTCTTGCCCTGGATTCAAACAAGTTAACAGGTGAAATTCCTGAAGAGCTGGGAAAACTAGAAAAACTGCTTAAACTCAATCTGAGCAACAATCAGTTGACTGGAGTACTTCCGCAAACCATTGGCCAGCTGACAGACCTACAGTATCTTGATTTGTCGGGAAATAAACTCACAAGCATTATACCCAAAGTCCTTGGGAATTGCAAAGGTTTGCTGAGCTTGAACTTGAGCAATAACTTATTATCTGGGAGCATCCCATCCGAGCTTGGATATTTGAAGGGATTGCAACAAATGTTGGACCTCAGCAATAATTTATGTTCAGGGACTATTCCACCATCCCTGGGGAAGCTTGCCAGTCTGGAAATTCTGAACCTGTCACACAACAATCTTTCAGGAAGAATTCCAGCAGAATTATCTGGAATGGTAAGTCTGACAGAATTCAGTTTCTCCTACAACAAGCTATCTGGTCCGATACCCTCTGGAGATATATTCAGAAAAGCACCCGCCGAAGCATTCGCAGAAAACTCTAGTCTATGTGGAGCTGCAGAGGGATTGCCTCTTTGTGGGGAGAGGCCTCCGCCTTCCACGTCAGGAAACAAGAGAAAGATTCTTGTCGCTGCTATTGTCACCGTTGTTAGCCTTGTAGTTCTTGCAACAGTTATTGGTGGATTTCTCATTCCACGGAGGGCAAAAAACATTGAAGATCCAGAGCCAAATTCAGAAATTTGGGAAGCAGAATGGAAAACTCCTTTCGGAGAAATTGCACGAGCAACAAAAGATTTTAGTGAGAGTTACTGCATTGGAAGAGGAGGAACTGGAAGTGTTTATAGAGCCGACTTAAAAACTGGACAAACTGTTGCAGTCAAAGTGTTCTACATATCAGTGTCAAGTAATGTGCTGCTCACAAATCTTCGAAGTTTCCAGAATGAAATCCGTGTACTGATTGAAGCCAGGCACAGGAACATAATTAAGCTCTATGGATATTGCTTCACTCAAGAATGTGTATACCTGGTCTACGAGTATGCAGAGAGAGGCAGCTTGAGTAAAGTTTTGTATAGTGACACGAAGTCTGTTGAGCTAAGTTGGGCTACAAGGTTGAAAATTGTGCAAGGAGTGGCACACGCCCTTGCTTACCTGCATTGTGATTTGCCCACCGTAATTGTACACCGTGATGTATCAAGCAATAACATCTTACTGGATCTAGATTTTGAGCCAAGGCTCTCAGATTTCGGCACAGCAAAACTACTGGCCACTGGTTCATCAAATTGGTCTACAGCAGCTGGCACTTTAGGTTACATGGCTCCAGGTAATCAAATTATCTGCATTTTCTACTTCTGTAAAATCTTATGCAACAAGATATGTCATAACTTCTTATGCAATGCAGAACTGGCACTCACAATGAAGGTGACAGAGAAATGTGATACATACAGCTTCGGAGTGGTGGCGTTGGAAGTCATGATGGGAAGGCACCCTGGAGACCTCATATCTGCACTAACCAATGACTCGGATATGCTTTTGATGGATGTGATTGATCGAAGGCTTTCCCCACCAACCGGAAAAATGGCAGAGAAAGTGATGTTTGATGTCTCCATTGCATTGGCGTGCATACAGACCAACCCAAAGTCGCGGCCTGATATGCATCTTGTTGCACAAGAACTGTCAGCCCATACGCAGCCGTGTTTTCCAGAACCGCTGGGAACCATCAAAATAGGAAAACTAGTAGATTTCTGGAGCCACAGGTGAAATAATCGAGTTAATCTAGTATTGCATTGCACATAGATTAAAAGTAGTTTGAATTCGAGTTGAGATTGAGTGAGTACCCTACTCACAGTATTTATATAGTAGTAACAGATAAGAACTTTACAGATTAGAGAATGTATTAACAATGTCTAGCTCCTGCACACTGCAAATGGCTGTTCTTTATGAAATTTGAGCTCAACGGAAATAATTCAAGATTGGCGGAGTAGAAAACCTAGCGCAGAATACTCTTCGTGTTCAGAGTTTTTACATTCGATTTCACAAAACTCCAATCAATTATTCGCAATCGTGATGAGATCAAGAATAATAACATTGATTGAGGACCTATGGAACCAAATTAATTTGAAGATTGAGATTAGAAGAACTTACCTGAAAATACAGCAAACAGAGCACCGATTTCCGACGGTTAGAGCGTTTGCCTCCATTTTACTAATATTTTTAGAGACATGTATGAAGAATATAAATCAGTCTTTTAGATAAAACCAAAACTTCTTTATGATTTGCCTAGATAGTAGTACGGTGTCTATGTTTTAGTGCTTGGTTGTGTTTCGAGCCTGCAGTCCTTGAGTTCGATAAATTATTACTTGCCCTCTGCAGTGGTCTGTACACTTGCAGAATAGCGTGTTGAAAAATACGCTATCAAGTTTTTGGCGCCGTTGCCGGGGACTGCAAAGATTTACGGCTGACACTAATTCTGAAATTACGCTATTTACTCTAGGTTTTATTTTCTGCATTTTATTTTTAATTCTGTTTATACTCTGTGCCGTTCACAGGTGTGTTTCCTTGTGCAGGTAGTGTATGCGAACCAGGGCAAAAGGTCCAGCTGCTAAACCTTTAAACCCAGAAATCGAGTCTACCTGCCGAAGAAACAACGCGAGGAGAAAGTTAGCGTTTACTATGGCTGACAACCAAGCGGCACAGATAGCTGAGCTGCAGAGGCAGCTGAACGAGATGAATCTGAAGATTCAGGAGCGCCAGGCTCCTGAAGTGCCAAGGCTACCCACTGTTGACGAAATGTACGAGCCTATGACTGACAGGCATCGTAGTGCGGACTTCGGACTGAGGGTGGATACGCCGAATTTCGAGCTGCATACTGGATTACTACACGCAGCACAGCAGAATCAGTATGGGGGATCGCCTACTGAGGATCCCCACCTGCACGTACAGAGGTTCCTACTGCTCTGTGATACTGTCAAGCAGAATCAGGTGCCCATTGACTACATCCGGCTGCGCCTCTTCTCTTTTACTCTGCGAGACAAAGCTCTGGCGTGGTTTCTGACATTGAATTGCGTCGAGATTTCTACGTGGGAACAGTTATGCAAGTTATTCCTGATCCAGTTCTTCCCACCCAGCAAGACGATTCAGCTGCAGACTCAGATTTCCCAGTTCAAACAGTTCTCTGGGGAATCACTCTATGAGGCTTGGGAACGCTTCAAGGAGCTTCTGCGCTCCTGCCCTTGCCATGGTTTCTCAGAGAGACGGCAGGTCTGCCACTTCTACAAGGGGCTGGATATGGAAACTCAGAAGCATGTGAATGCTTCAGCTGGAGGTTCGCTGACTGCCAAACCACCACAGGAAGGATTGGCTCTACTGGAAGTCATGGATCCATAGGTCCACCTCTACTGTGTCTAGCTACAGACAATAAATAAAGCGCTTGTTGGGAGGCAACCCAATTCTCTACTTATTTCTTTTCAGCTATTTATTTTTATTTTTATTTTTATTTTTATTTTCATATTGTACGTTCACTTGTGGTTGTTGAGTTTGTTGGTGCAGGAACAGAGCTCGAAGTACTGAAGATTGCAGAAGTCCATGACCCGTTCTCCACCGCAGTGAAACATATCAGGTTTTCCCACACATCTCCGTGATCTTCTTTCTCACAAACTTATTCTCTCCAGTGTATCGAATAAGTTTGGGGGGAGGAGGAAGTGATCGGTTGATGTGTGTTTTCTTCCTTTATTTCCTTTTGTTTTAAATTACTTTTGTTATTAGTTTAGGTTATTTGATTAGTTGATTGCTGCATTAGAGTTAATTTGGATTTTGGTTAGGATTTTTCGTATTTTTATTTGGTTTATTTAATTTTGCTGAGTATATGATGGAACTTGGATAGTGGATAATAAAGAATTAATAGGGTGTTTATTTTTGCGTTATTGATCAAGTTTATGACGACAGCCCTTTCTTTCTCGTGGGACTTATATTGATTGCTGTGAATGACTTGGTGATGTGTGAATTGATGAAATCGATTTTGGCCTCTTGAATAAGCTTATAGCCATGTGAGAAATTGAGCCTAATTTTTGTTTCATTGAGAGTATGTCGCTGTGCATTTAATCTCTAGAACTTGCTCTGGTTTCTTGCTCAAAATTGCGTAGGAGAGTGTCAAGGATTTAGAAATGATCTTAGGCCATCTTTCATAAGCCACAATGAACCCAAACACTAACCTGAATGCATTACTCCTTTGTTAGCCCAGTTGAGCCTGAAAAAGCCTTTTCTTTCTTAACCCGGATGATAGGAGGTGTGGATGGATTTGTAAGGGTATCCAACAATGTTAGGTGGTGAAAATAGGATTGTTGTTTAGAGCTGTATGAGGGATTATCTTTATTAGTTACATTATCAAAAACACTGTCTTCTATACTATTTTATCCTTGGTGAAACCCCTTTGAGCCTGTTACTTTTCCTTCTTGTCTATGAGTCAGGAAAGTGTTGTAGTTCTATCTTGTCTATGGGAAAGTGCTATATACAGGTGCATGGTATCTTGTCTATAAGATTTGGGCGAAATAAAGGGTAGATTGGTTTCTATTGTTCATGATTAGCCTTTGAGTCCGTGGTTTTCTGTTCTTGTCTATAAGTGAAAGCCTGGATTCCTTCTTGTCCATGAGTTGAGGTGAAAACAAAATATATTGGGCAATAGTTGTGATATTTGTCTTGTCTATGAGACAATATCTGTAGAAAGATAAGAAATTATAATTTGTGTTCAAAATGAAGTTGGTCCTAAAAATTTACTGTGCTAGCAGTCTGTATTGGTTGGTCAGATGTGTGGTATGTGATGAGGAATAGTGGAGTGAATGGAGTTATAAGGATGAATTTGTTCAGTCACTTTAGCCAAATTTTCCATACATTTCACCAATGTGCCTACATTAGAACCTGAATAAAAGACCTTTTTGATCTTTATCCTAGCATTCCCATAGTCAGTGGAGAGTTTAGACGATGAGCAAGCTTATGGTAGAAAGAGTGTGCAGTTGACAGTTTGAGAGTTTACACTTACCTTTCTCACTTTTCGAGCGAAATTTGAGTGATACACTATCCTGTGAGAAGCGAACTTTTCGAGGCCAGGATTGAAATTGTCAGTTTGCATTTAACTGATGAGTTTGCAGTGATTGGTGTGGGAATCACAATCCCATTTTGTGTCTGAAACAGCTAATGATCAATTAATGCACTCCCTCGTGTTTATTTCTGTTTTGTTTTGTCTTTTCATTGTTCGAGGACGAACAATAGTTTAAGTTTGGGGGGTTTGATAAACACTCACTCTGTGCATTTTATTGATAGATTTATGTTTAGATTATACCTCAGACTGAGTCATTACGTGATGTTTTCATGCGTTATTCTTATTCTTTTGGAAAATATTACGTTTGGTTTGGTTTTGGGTTATTATGCAGGTTTGGCGTACAATTGAGTGATTTATGGGATATGAATGAGTGCCGTGGAGCCAATCAATGTTTGTTTGCATCAAGAAGAAGAAGAAGTGAGAAAAAAATGCACTCACATATGTTTTAGGCCAAGTTTCAGTGGAAACCCATTCCGGAAGCAGTTTACGTTCAAAGAAACAGTCACAAATTCCTCCACACATGGAATTCGAGCTAATGGAGCATACCAATAGATAGATCTTCGAGTTAGCTTTCCAATGCAACTGGAATCAGGTCAATCGGAGTTCGGGAGCGAAAGTTATGGCCAAAACCGTGAGACTGCGCAAGTTGTCTACGCAACCGGCGACCAAGGTGCAAAACCGGCGACCCAGAGGTGCAAAACCGGCGACCCAGGTGCCAAACCGGCGACCCACGCTCAAAACCAGCGACCTGCTGTTCCAAAACGGCGAACACCATCCCCAAACGGCGACTGCATCCCCATCCGGCGACCCCAACTCCATTCCGGCGGATCGCCGGTTCCGCTTTTCTCCCTCTCGTAACCAAACCGGCGATCGCCCTCTCCATGCCTGCGATCGCCGGACGTGAATCTCCTGCTCGTATTTTTCCGCGGTTTGACGAATTAAATCGTATCTTACGGTTCAAGTCTCAAAAATTCCCCATATCTTTTGAGATTTAAATCCCTCACCTATATATATGAGTTCCAAAAGCCAGAAAAAGGTTCCACAACTCTTATTTTCAGAATTCCTACGTTCCCAATTTATTTCTAAGGCTAGAGAGAGAGTTTTCTACAGAAATTCATGGGGAACTTGAAGAGCATGAAAAGAATTGAAGATTGAAGACTACAGGGTTTTTAATTTCCTTTTTCTGTTCTATGACTCTTCATCTCTTTGTTTTTCTAGGATTTAGCATGTCTGGCTAAATCCCTTTTTGGATTCTAGGGTTTTGAAATTTTGTATTTATTCATTCAACAATTTCTGCAATTTAATGTTTCTTTTCCTCTGATGTTCTGATTTAATTTGGGATTTTCAATAATTGCATTAATTATCATTAATTGTGATTTGAATTGATAGTTTTTGAACTGAGAGGTCTAGGTTGTCAATTAAGACGCAAATTTATCAGATTTATTAGAACAATTATCCGTGAGGAAGTTGAACTTTTAAAGGGTTTAAAATCCAAGGTTTTTATCAAGAGTAAAAGTCCTTTTGCGCATCCGGTAGGAGTCATTAGGTATTTTATTTCCATGTTATGGTTTAGAATCCGAGAGGATCGCCTGATAACATTTTCGCGATTGCTCACATCACTGGAAATTAAATTGGGATTGAATTGCATGAAAACGTTGTTTGTTTAATAGTCAAAGTGGATTGCCCTGGAATCCTATTTTCCCATTGTTTTCTAAAATCTTTAATTAAATCTTTTTATTTTATTTCTGCTTTTAAATCAGTCTTTTAGATAAAACCAAAACTTCTTTATGATTTGCCTAGATAGTAGTACGGTGTCTATGTTTTAGTGCTTGGTTGTGTTTCGAGCCTGCAGTCCTTGAGTTCGATAAATTATTACTTGCCCTCTGCAGTGGTCTGTACACTTGCAGAATAGCGTGTTGAAAAATACGCTATCAAGTTTTTGTTATTTGATTTTGGCACAATAACGTGTAGTAAAATTAATATTTTATTAATGAGTGTAAAAAAATTTGTTATTTTAGAAAATGAAACTAATAAATAGGACGAACAAAAAAGGCAAATGGGACTAATAGAGTGGGACAGAGGGAGTAAAACGGTAAGCAAATATAAATTGGGAAAACACTGAATTTTATCCAAAATATTTTCATTAATAGAAATTTTATTCAAAATTTTATCTATTATAGAATTTTATCCAAGAGAATTTTATGTTTAGGAATTTTATCCAATTTAATTGACATTAATTTTTTTAACAATAAATCAGTCGTTAAATCTCACATAATATTCACGTCGCGTTCAACTAACGTCTACGTGGATTATTAATAAATTGGACACTACACAGAATTTAACGGGTGGTTCATCGTACAAAAAATTCATTAATTAAATTAGATAAAATTCTCAAACTGAAAATTATTTTGAATAAAATTCCCTAAGAAATAAAACATTGGATAAAATTCCCAAATAAAAAAAATATTTTGGATTAAATCCCCTAAAAGATAAAATTTTGGTTAAAATTCCGATAAGTAAAAATATTTTGAATAAAATTCCATGTTTTCCCATGTAAATTTCTGACTAATTGATTACATATAAGATTGCATTAATAAAATGTGGATGCATTAAATTTATTATTTGTTTAGTATAAGATTTTTATATCTTTTTACAAACTAATGATTATAATCTCTTAGTTTTGATATATTTAATTCATATAAGTTATGGATTAAATAGGAATTAATATTTGAAAATATGATTGATGGAGATGTCACGATTTCCAATTAACTAATAATTCCAAAAATGCCATGAATTAGATTAATAATTTTAATTATCATTTATATCTTTTAATTATTACGTTTTTATAGAATTTCCGTGAGATATTTCAGAACTCTTTTAATATATATTAGATAATAGATTTTATAAAAAATAAAAATAAAAATAAATTGGGCTTAGTTGTCATGAAATAAATTGATACTCCCTCCGTCCCACCTCAATTGTCCCACTTTCCTTTTTCGTCTGTCCCACCTCAATTGTCTCATTACTTAAAAAGGCAACTTTTTCACACCCAACAATAAAATATTAATTCCACTCAACTTACTTTACACTCACACTCCTTGATTATTGTGTCCGGTCAACCCGGGACAATTCAGCCAGGACGGAGGGAGTATAACATAACGAGTTTATTGGGGACACACGCTCATACAAACTCCATTATTACATTAAAAAAAATGGGGACACACGCTCTTACAAACTCCATTATTACATTAAAAAAAACTCTCCTATTTCATATAATAATAATATATAGGTACATTGTCCATGAAGGACTGTAAATTGAGCAAATTATTCGCAAGCTCATAAGCAAGTTCATTAGTTAAATTAATAAAAAATTTAAAATAATTAATTTTATAAAAATAATATTCATAATTTAAATGTAACAATAATTGTGTGCATGAATATGATTTTAATTTTAGAATAAATAATACTCCCTCCGTCCCGCCAGATTAGTCCATGTTTCCATTTTTATCTGTCCCACCAGATTAGTCAAATTTCCTAAAATGGAAAAAAACTTCCTCACATCAATAAAATATTAATTCCAAGTTTCTGTGCCGAAACCAAACTGGACTAATCTAATGGGACGGATGGAGTATTTTTTTTTTAAAATAATAATGAATATTTTAAATATATTCTAAATTAAAAAAAACTTATTTTGGTTAGATTAAACTCATGTAATTTAAAATATTCGATAAAAAAAAGTTTGAAATTCAACTTGATATGAAACGAATGAAACTTGAATACACATGTGATAGGTGTGGCCTTGGTTGGCTTGGGCCTTTTAATTACCTGGTCTGGTAGATTCCTAACTCATCTCCTAGCCCATCTGTGTTGGTTGTGTTTATGGATTGTTTAGTGGATCAGTTTCCGGTTCGAGTATGAAACAGTTGGGGCAGTTTCGTGTTATCCTCACTATATATATGTGTCGACCTAGTTTCACTCAGACTTGTGTGAAACCTAACCCTAATCTTCTCCGCCGCTCTCTCTCTCTCTTCGAAACTTTGCTCCTCCTTCATTCTTGATCTTTGTCGTCTGTGAGAGTGTTTTCCGGTGAGCTGTGGTGTGATTGAGAGCCCCGAATCCTAAGCCTACCCTATACAGTCTGTCTTGGTCCGTTGGAGGGCAGGATCTCAAAAGAAATTTTTGGTGGCATTGTATGAAGAAAGAAATTGCAAATTATGTGAGTCGATGTTTAACTTGCCAACAAGTGAAATCCGAACATCAAAGATCATCAGGATTACTACATCCACTAAAAATACCAGAGTGGAAGTGGGAACACATAACCATGGATTTTGTGATATAACTTCCTAAAACAACAATGGGTAATGATACAATTTGGGTGATAGTTGATCGGCTGACAAAGTCATCTCATTTCTTTCCTGTGAGAATGACTTATAAAATGGAACAATTTGCTCAGCTATATATTCGTGAGATAGTACGATTGCATGGTGTGCCAATCACAATTGTGTCAGATAGGGACCCACGGTTTACTTCAAACTTTTGGAAAAGTCTGCATACAACTTTGGGCACAATATTGAGCTATTCTACAGCTTATCACCCACAGACAAATGATCAATCAGAGATAATCTATTCAGACATTAGACGATATGCTACGTTCATGTGTCATGGATATAGGAGGATGTTGGGAGAAACATTTGCCATTAGTAGAATTCGCCTATAAAAACAGTTATCACTCAAGTATCAGCATGGCTCCATATGAAGCACTTTATGGAAGGAAGTGCAGATCGCCTGCGTATTGGGATGAAGTGGGTGAGAGAAAGATTATAGGGCCAGAATTGATAGAAAGAATTGTTGAGATAGTTTAAAAGAGATGAGATAAAATTAAGACAGCTCAAGATTGACAAAAGTCATATGTTGATAAAAGAATAAAGGACTTGCAATTTGAGGTTGGAGATAAAGTTTTCTTGAAGGTAGCTCCAATGAAAGGAGTATTGAGGTTCGGTAAGAAAGGAAAATTGAGACCCCGCTTTATTAGACCTTTCGGAATCTTGGAAAAGATTGGAGATGTGGCTTATCGCTTAGCACTACCACCAGAGTTGTCCATAGTGCATAATGTTTTTCATGTTTCCGTGTTGAGGAAGTATTTGTACGATCCAAGTCATACGGTGAATTATGAAGATATTACACTTAATAAAGATATGACTTATGAAGAAGAATATGTGGCAATTCTTGATAAAAGGTTCATGAGCTGAGAAATCGACAAGTGACCTTAATCAAGGTACAATGGAGTAGACATGAAAAAGAAGAAGCTACTTGGGAGCGCGAGGATGAATTATGCGCAAAATATCCCTCATTTGATTAGCTGGTAAGATTAATTTTGAGGACAAATTTTTTTTTAGGGGGTAGGATTGTAACACCCTACTTTCATAATCTAAGTTATGTTGTATTTATTAATTTTATGCTCAATTCCCTATATTATCTTTATAGGTATGTTGGTTATATAGAATATATGGTATATATTATTTTTTTTAGAGTTGGAAAGAACTTTTATTTACTTAGAATTTAAAATCATATTAGAATTTATTTATTTGCATTAATAAACCTAATCTTATTAATAGAGATATATGAATAAATCTCTTAATTAATCGTGTGTGCACATATATGAGAAATTAAATTATTTATAGTTCTAAGAGCTCTATTAGGATATTTGGGCCAAACTTTAGATTTTATTAAATCTGTAAACTTTGTTTAAAGCCCGCATTAGGATCTATTTTAGATTAAATATCTTTTGAGGGTTTTAGATTTTTTATATATAAGATCATTTATAGATCTTTATGAAGGATAGGAATTGGAGTTATCGTATAATCTATCTCAAACCCTTTTAAATATCAATTTGTGGCTCGAGCAAAACTCACTTTTTTCACCCAGCAAGACTTCTTTTTAAAATCATACACGGTTCCTCTCTTGCAGTTGAAATTCTATTCAGTTCTAAGATCTCTCTCAAGTTTCAAACCAAAATTTCTTTTATGGGATAGATTATTAAGTAGTTATTTCAGAAACTTTTTTTCCCTGTTGCTGTTGAATAGAGGTTAAAGGTTTTCTCTTTGATTTTCAAGAATTCTGTTAATTTTTCCCATCATAATTTCTTGTCTTTATTAACCGAATGGGGAGAGAGTTGTCTTTTCTCTCCTACCTTCAAATCTTTAAAGAGACTTCAATTTAAATAATTTTTTTTTTTTTGGATTTATATCCTCGTAGGCTTTAATACAAATGTTCTTTCATTCATTTATTCTGTTGGGTGTTTGTGACTGCATGATCAAATCGGGTTCATGCATATTAGAGTGAAGGGTTGATTTTGTGTTTAAGTTTGAAGCTCGTTTTTGCTGGGAAGAGAAGTCGCATTTTCATTAATAAAAGCGCAGGGATTACTTAGTTAAAAGGATGAGAGAGAAGGGCACGTGTCTGGCTATGATTGCTTCTCAGCTAGTTAGGTGGTTAAGTAGTAGTTGGAGTTAATTACTACACGGTAGCTCATCTTCTTCCTTTTTTGTTTCTGTACGAGTTCTGAAATTTTTCTGGCTCCCCAAAAATTCTGAAAATTGTAAGCGAGAGAAACACTCGAGAAACCTTCATCTGTGATCAATAAAAGTTTCAGTAACCCCCGTGGACGTAGGCCGTGTTGCCGAACCACGTAACTCGATTGTTCCTTGTCTGCTTATTTTGTTGCGAGTTCTTGATTAAGCTTGGTTGATTACACGTTTAAACACAACATATTCCCTCTCGCAACTCATAATATGAACCTTTAGTGTTCTAACTTTTGATCAATACTCATATATATAAATTTAGGATCTTATTTGGGACTAATGTAGTTAGTCAGACTTTGTATTTGGGCCACTTTATTTATGTGATTTGTATTCTTGTATCTAGGTGTTGATTGTTCCCCGCAGTCTCTACTATATTTCAAGAGTTATTTTGTCTCGTATCCAGTTGACCAGTTCAGCCGGGTAAATTATTATTTTCTGCAAATAAAGAATATTTTAGAAAATATGTTTTTATGTCCAATATGTGATTATGCGTTTGTGAGATTTTGGGTGAAGAATTTATATGGATGTATGTTCATATATCAGAATCGGAATTTGTCTTATGCACAACTGACCAGAACCACAAATGCCTTTTCTTGGTATTACACCATTAAATGAGCAGTGGGCGACAACAGAAAGAAGTGTAAATCATTTATCCCATCTTTGTGTTGAACATCGTGTGGATTATGGTTAAGAAAGAATGTCCCTTTATTTCCTTGCATGTATTTCACCATTGGACTATCTGAGAAAAAATATATGTATATTTTCTCCACTACTAAGTGCATTTTTGTGCTCACCCCCATGTTTTTAAAATATTTTCAGGTATTTGATAGTGGAGTAGAAGAGAGAGCGTGAAGGAGATGGGATGTATTCTTAAAACTCTTAAGTTTTTCCTTTATTTAGATTATTGCGTTTGATTTTGATTTAGACTATTTCCATTTAATTTTTGTTTTTACTCAGTTACTTATGATAGTTGGATTACTAGGTATTTTTCTTGGATTTTGATTTAGTTCAAGACCTTTTGAGTTTTAAATATTATTTTGAGATAAACTTATTTAATAAGGTTGTTTAATTTTTCTTTAAGTTAAAATTCCACATTTAAGAATAGAAATAATGACATTTTAAATAAAGTATTTAGGGTGTTATCGACACCTCTAATGAAAGTACATGGTTGCAATATCTCTTTAGTCCTTTGTTTAATTCTTATTTTGGATATCACTAAGCAAAGAGCATTTAAAGAGTGAATATATGCAAGTAATTATACAATATATTGTAATCAATATATATATATATATATATATATATATATATAGGGGAGTGATCATATGAGAACGGAAGTTACCATGTGAAAATAAGAGCAAATCTCGTCCATCCAAAATATGAAATCAACAGCTCATGTTTAATTTCGTCTGCATTTCATTATTGTTTGTATTGACCTGCATTATTGTAAAATGAGGGTAATTTTGTACTTACATGAATTCAATCTTTTTAGAATCTTAATTTGAATCTTGCGATCCTTCTTTCCTTTGCGGTTTGCGATTTACGGTCTTCATTCCTTCTGTGATTATATATTTTCTTCACTCATTCTCTCTGTGAAATCTGCTCGCCATCATCTGGATTCGTTATTGTTTGCATTCGTCATCGTCTGTGTTCGTCATAGCAATTGTTTTCTGATATGTGTTCGATCATTAGTTATCAAATTATGGTGATGAAAGTTTCATTGTATAGGTTATTGATGATTTGTTTGCAGATATTGAATTAGGTTTCATAGATTATTGTTTTCTGTTTGGTGTTTTCACTCTTAATTGTTTTATTTGAAGACGTGCATTATATATTGCTATGAATTGCATTATATATTTGTAGTACTTATGTTATATCTGAAAGAGTGACTATTAGTTTACGTACTTTCAAATTTGTTTTATAACTGCATTATATAATGTTATGACTTGCATTATTATTTTGCAATAGTTGCATTATATGTGAGTCAATTATAATTAGTTTATTGAGGTTCTGTTCCGTTATGATAATTCATTATATAGTGTAAATACATGCATTATATAGTTATGAATCTTGCATTATATATTTGTAGTACTTATGTTATATCTGAAAGAGTGATTATTAGTTTACTTACTTTCAAATTTGTTTTATGTCTGCATTATATAATGTTATGGCATGCATTATTGTTTTGTACTAGTTGCATTATATGTGAGTCGGTTATACTTAGTTTATAGAGGTTTTGTTCCGTTATGAGAATTCGTTATATAGTGTAAATACATGCATTATATAGTTATGAATCTTGCATTATATGTTATAAGTTTCAAATTTAATTCATGTTTTTTTCTGTACAGATTTGTTTGTTTCAAAGTGTGATAACATAACATTCAAACAGATGCAGAGGGTAGCTGATGTGGCGTGCCTTGTTGATAATGGTGAGATTGTTGAGATTATGGAGGCTCACCATCTCTCACAGACTACGCATCCCTTGGCCAAAGCCTTCATTGACCTCAACTAGCTCTTTACATCAACTCTATATAAGATTGAAAGCTAGCTATGTTGAGATTGATGATTGATGATGATTGAGGATGTTATATCCCTTGTTTGTTCCACAATGGATTGTATTTCTACTATTGTATTGTATTGTTATTTGTCAATCCTCATTCTTGCAACTTGTGATGTTTCTAGAAGAGGTTAAATGAGTGATTGTAACTTGTTTTAAATTCAGATTTAATTACAATTTTATTTGCAAGCCACAATTTACGTTGCTTTTGCACATTTATTTTTAATTAATTAAAGAAGAAAAAATACATTGAAATTATATTAACATATTTTTTAAGTTCAACATATAATGATAATATTTGTAGTATATAATGATAGTACATAAACTATATAATGCAGGTCTGCTTTGTTTGATGAAATCCACTGCTTTGAATTATTACACATGTTAGTAATATTTGTGTATTCGTGTGAAATTCGAGGGGAAATATATAATGATAGTATCTTCTCTCTATAATGATAGTTTGTGAACTGTATAATGCATGTATGTGGTATGTGTGTTAAGAAAGTAATAATTTAAGTGCGAATTTTAATTATAGGCAAAAAGACTAAATTGCCCTATAATGCAAGTTTTTGGGGAAAAATGCCCGCATTTTTTCATGAGATCTGGATCGTTGATTGAGCGAGATCCACGGTCGAGAATGGTTCTTATTTCTTATGGTAACAGCCGTTCTCACTGGATCACATCCCTATATATATATATATATATATATATATATATATAATAACAAGAAAGTTTCAAATAATTACAATAATATCATTTTTCCTTCAAAACTATCACTCACATCATTATTTTATTATTTTTTTGTAATTAATATATCTATATTTTCTCTCAATTTATATATCTTTAAACCACTTAATTCTATAACAAAATTAACAATATAAAAATATTAGCTATATCAAAATATTTAAATTAATAACCGAAATTATCTCATCCAAAAAATATTATCATTTATAACCTTTTTTATTTAATATTAACATAGTATTGTATTGATCTAGAAGAAATCCATAGGTATATAATATTTATATTAATAGAAAGTTAAAGGAAATTATTTGTGACCCTTTTTTTCTCAAAAGTATAAGTATCGTTTTTTAAGAGTTATCTTATTTATTGCAGGTTAGAATCTTAAACAAAATATTTTAAAAAATTGATCATAATTTTGTTAGGATGAATTTATTTTTTTAAAGGAAAAAGTATCTATTATATTACAAACTATTATAGTTTTCTCAAATATATCACAAAAATGTATTTTATCAAAATATATTACAAACTATTAGTTTTGTTCCAAATTTATGTCGGGAGCAGATTTCTGATTATGAGAAGTTGATGTAGCTTGTCGGGTGACATGTCAAAATTTAAAATTACACGTTATCGTACAAATATATTATAAATTATTGTAATTTTTACGAATATATTACAAGTTATTGTGATTTTCTTCTCAATTATATTGCAAACTATATATTTTTTTAAATAAATACTTAAAACAATCAAATTTATTTTAATTTTATGATGAAAAATAATTATTTTATATTTAAAATTTTAAATCATATAATTATGCTAAAAATATTTAAATAAAAGTTCTTGACAAAATAAATAAAAGAGAAAAAAATATATGAAAAGCACTCATTTTAATTTTTCTATACTTTTCCTATGGTCTCACACCTCACTGAACCAAATAATGAATTTTTTGATTTGGCAAAGTGAGATATGAGAAAAAATAAATAGGAAATTTAAAATATGCATTTTATTTTTTTCTTTTTAAAAAATTTGTCAAATATTTTTATTTAAATATTTCTAAATATAACTATATTTTTATTAACATTTTAAATACAAATAAATATATTTTCGTAACAAAAGAATAAATTTGATAGTATGAGCTTTTATTTAGGATATACTCCATATAATTTATAATACGATTGAGAAAATTATAATAGTTTGTAATATATTTGCACGATGTCATGTAATTTTAAATGGTGATGTGTCATCCAATATGTCATGTTAACTTTTCATCGCCAGAAATTGGCTCCTATCATAAATCTTTTACAAAACTGGTAGTTTGTAATACATTTTGATAATATGCATATGTTGTAATATATTTGACAAAATAATACTCCCTCCGTCCCATTAGTGTAATCCTATTTATTTTCGACACGAGAATTAAGGATTGTGAGTGTAGTGAAATTAATATTTTATTGGTGAGTGTGAAAAAGTTTGCTATTTAGGAAAATGAGACTATTTTATGCGACAAACAAAAATGGGAAATGAGACTACTCCAGCGGGACAGAGGGAGTAATAATTTGTAATAAAATTGATACTTTTCCCTTTTGTGAAAATGACTTTTTCTTTATTAGGTTGAATCTTAAAGTATATATTGGAACTGAACATAATTTTTTATCTTGATCCTCATTCATGTACACATTTAGAGTATCATTCAAATGTACTAATATATATATATGAAAAAATAAAAACACAAACTAATATTTATTTCATATAAGAAAATTTAGTCCATTATTTTGTGAGAAATGCTTTTTTGCATTTTGTAAATAAGTTTCATGAGGAAAATTAAAAAAAAACTTTAATTATATTAATTTAAATCTATAAATATATAGATACTAATATTATAGTTGTATCAATACAAAATTACATACGACTTCAAATAATTAATAAAATAAAATATAATATTATTTATTTATTTAGTGTTGATCGCGCATTGCACGGGTAAAAATCTAGTATGGTAAAGATGCAATTATTTGTCCTGAACTCAAACACTAGTGGTTAAAAGATTCTATTTCTGTTCAATAAATCACTAATTTAAAGTATATTAAAATATTAGAAGTAAATTTAAAATAATGTATTTTATTTTAAAAAACTACTATCTAAAACTTGCTTTGACCAATTATGGACCTTATGATAGGCTTTTTTTTTTTTTTTTTCTTTGCTTTTTTTCCACAATAACCGCACGAGCATGAATGATCATGTTGCTAAATTATAGGCCAAGTCTACAAAGAGTCAACTGAGTATTATTTTCATAAATCTACGTATATAGTTCAACAATGAGGTTATTCAATGCCAGCTTTGGAGTTATAGTGATTGAATTTTTTTATCTATAAATTGATTATGGATACAAGAATATAAAAAAAAAAATATTCCATATCCATTTAAATTATGTCTTTATTTTTTTTATCCCATATATGTAGATAATTATTTATTATGTGTGGATTTGATGCTGAGAATTAATATATGTTAAATAATAAATACGAATGATTATATACTTAAACCAATCAATGATACAAATTAAAGCATTTCCACAAATTTATATTTTACTTTTTATGTTATGTTTAAAATATATTACACTTAATTATTATATATATTATGTTTAAAAAGTTATTTTTAATAATGAATGATTTCTATCTCACATGAATCTATTATCTATATAAACTCAAACCATTTTTATTTAATATAGATTTTTTAGGTAAAAAAATACTAACTTTAATTATAGAATATATAAAGAAAATGAAAATCTTTTTTCTATAGATGCTATTTTTTTTTCTCTTTCTCATTAAAAGATTTCAACAAACTTTCTCAAAGTTTGTTGTAGTTTCTAAAATGCTCAAACATTCATTCATTCCCAAAAAGATAAAACTCTTGAAAGAAAAAATAAAAGACAACTTTTTTGAGAATGAAAGGAATGAAATCTTGATAAATAAATTACAGCAGCAGTGTTAAAAGGTGAGTGGCGATCG
>JAPKLW010003262.1:0-46297 GCA_026898455.1 Plectranthus barbatus
AATCCAAAGAAGTCACACATGGAAGCTGCTAGGAGAATAGTGAAATACCTCAAAGGAACTGAATCACTTGGCTTATGGTACCCCAGGAATGATGAGCTTACACTCATTGGGTATTCAGATTCAGATTTTGCTGGATGCCGTATAGATAGAAAAAGTACCAGTGGTACGTGTCAGTTTCTAGGACACAAGCTAATCAGCTGGTTTAGCAAGAAGCAACACTCAGTTGCTACATCTACTACTGAGGCTGAATATGTTGCCGCTGCCAGTTGCTGTGCTCAAATTCTATGGATCAAGCAACAACTGGAAGACTATGAAGTGGACACTGGTTGTGTACCCATCTGTTGCGACAACAGCAGCGCTATGTGCATAACGAAGAATCCGGTTCATCACTCTAGAACCAAGCACATAGATATCCGACATCATTTCATACGTGATCATGTCGAGAAGAAGGATATCAGCGTAGAGTACATCAGAACCGATGATCAACTGGCTGATATCTTCACCAAACCTTTGCCAGAAGTAAGATTCAAGGAGTTGTGCATCAAACTCGGTCTTATGGAGATTGATGCGAGCCCTAGTGTTGAGGAAGAATGAGTCCCAGCTCTCATTCCGTTCTTGATTTTCTGAAGGTAGCTGATTAAGACTAAGTCCAAGCTCTTAGTCTTCATATTTTCTTTAGTGGTGGCTCAAAACCACAGATGGTATCTACTGGCAGAACTTATTCCATAAACAACGAAGGAAATGAGTCCCAGCTCTCATTTCGAATTTGCCAGCAGTAATGCACCATCAGTCGAAGTAAAATTGGGTCCCAGCTCCCAATTCCAAGCAATGCTGAAGAAGTGAAGAGAAGATTATGCGGAATGAATTGAGTCCAAGCTCTCAATTCTTTCAATCCTTCAAGTTGTCAGCAGACAACTGGTGATATATCAACGACTGGTGAAAATTGAGTCCTAGCTCTCAATCTCTTACACGGGAACCAGTTGTGAGTATCAGTTGTCAACTGGTATGAAGGCCATACTGGCAGGGGGAAGTATGCGACTGGCGTATACCACTGATGACTAGGTATACTACTGATGACCAGTTGAGTCCCAGCTCTCAACTGACGTTCTCTTGAAGTCCAAGAGTCGTGCCAGCTGTCGCAGGAATGGCGGGAAAGGTTTAAGATTGGTATTGCGTGTGCATATCTTCGAATTTAATGCGGCATTTAATGCCACATTTAATGCGCACAGTGACTGCGCAGTCAAAAGCACTCTCGCGACCAATCAGCGTGTGCCATGTCAGCTACACGCTCCATCCCACGTCAGCACGACCACGCACGTCGCCTACAGGGAATCGTGCCTGCTGATGACCGTCGATTCTCACTTTTGACGAATTAATCTCGTCTATCCATCCCAGCATGCACCAGTATAAATAGCCTTCATTCATGATCGGAAAAACTCTTATCATTCCTTCATATTTTTCGAACATATTTTCCGTTCATCTTCCTTAATCTTTCCAAACTCTTACTCCCTGATATCATGGCATATTCATCCAAACCCGCTGCTGATAAATCATCTTCTTCTACTGAGTCCTTAGACTTACCATTAGCCGAATCACATATGCCAACTTTCACTGGTATTGTGAAAGAAGAAGACATTGATTACACCTATCCATTCAGCAAGCTCGTTTCGCTGAATAAAGCAGCCACCCGACATCGCCTCTCTCACGCACAGATTCGCACAACCCAAGTTCAGAAAGAGAAGATTCTGAACGACAAGTTGGCCGAGAAACACTTCGGCGAGGAGCTCATGGAAATGATTGACCACGAGCAACTCCGACCATACCTGACGGCAACCCCCAGGAACTTCCATCCACATCTGGTCGCCGAGTTCTATGCTCGTGCGGTGATTGCTGACGACAGGAAATCCTTCACCACGTCGGTGTTCGGACACCTGATCACCATCGACGTAGAGTACCTAGCCAAACTCTTTGGGCTGAGGAGTACTGGTGAGGAGGTGGCGACGTATTTCAAAGACGATACGGTGGAGTTCAGGCGGAGGTGAACTGACTGGAAGAAGGAGGGGGTGACTGTCTTCAAAACTAGCATGAAGAAGTCTGAGATGCAAGATTACTGGCAGATGGTATGCGACATTGTTGTGCGCATGCTCCAGTGTGAGGTCGGCTCCTATGCCGAACTAAGCCTGAAGAAATTCTCCATTATGTGCGCGCTAGAGGACGGCATATATGGCAACTGGGCCGAATTCATCTTCGGCCGATTACTGGAGAATGTAGAGAAGAACAGTACGGTGAAGGCTGAAGGCAAGTTTCTTCACGCAGTGTCTTTTGGCCTGCGCATCAGCCACATTCTGGAGGTGGAGATGGGAGACCGGATCGACCGAGGGGAGCAACTGGTCGGGTCCGATTTTATCCAGTCACTAAGGTCAAACTCCCTGGCCCCGACTACAAGAAGCCACGCCGGCTGAAGGGGAAGACGGCTGTGGACCCCGATGAGTCTGTTTCTGAAGAAGATGCAGAACAGACATGGGAGGAAGTACCAGCGGTGGCTCTCCCACTGCCAGCTGCGGCCAAGGATGAGCTGAAAAGGAAGCTAGAGGTTGAATCCTTATTCACCTCTATGGAAGAAGCAGTGGAGAAGGCAACCGACATACATCCTCGGGCATCAGCACAAGTGCCAGCCCCCAGGCCCCCTTCAAGTAAGAAACCAAAGACCCACCAGCGCCAGCAGCCCCAGCCAGCTGCTGCCTATGACTCTGCGTCAGGGAAGATCTCAATTCCAGTCAAGAAGTCCGTCCTTGGACTGACTGAGGAGGAGACCATCGAGAAGATGACCCGAAAGAGGAAGAGGGTCCAGACGAGAGCTCACAAGCTGGTGGAGCAAGCCAAGAAGGAGCAACAAGCTTCCATTGTGAGGAAGAAGCAGGCTCAGGCAAGGCTCAAGGCCTTGGCCGACCAGCGGAAAAGGGAGGCTGAGCTGGCAGCCCGCGATGAAGCCTTTGCAAAGATAAAGGCTGAGCATGACTCTCAACGTCAGGCGCAACTGGCGGAGCAAGTGCATCAGGTGGCAAAGGGAAAATGGGGAGTTGCCCAAACTTCAAATGACATGCCACTAGCACCAGCTCCAGGCCAGATCCTCTCTGAAGAATCCTTCACGCGCCTGATGGTCATGGGAGCTGAGGAGGACGTACTATCTCTTGTAGATATGTACAAGCCTGAAGAAGATGTGCCTCAAGTCCCTCCACCCGCGCAAGGGGGTGGTGGAGGTGAATCTGAAGACCCACTGGCCGCGCAAGGGGGTGCCAGTGGAGGAGTTGTTGAGCGGGCGACCACCCCGGAAAAACTGGCGAGTTTCTCAGATATACGCACAGATTCTGAGGACATAGAGATGCCAAGGGCTGAGGAGCCAGCTGCTCCAGCTGAGGAGGTGATACATCACTCCATGGTGCAGAGGATGGAGCCCAGGGATCTATTCCCTAATTTTGAAGACGTGGCTCGTCATCCTGCCAGTCGTCCAACTCCTTCAGAAGCTTCTACATCTTCTGGGCGACCAGCAGCATCCTCCCCAGCACCAGCACGACATGTGCGAACTGAAAGGAGGCCATACATGCTCTGTATCCAAGAGCACCAGCTGATAGATGAAGATACCTTCCTATCGCGAGTGACAGGGGTACACCGGTGGGAGCACCGCGGGAACATGGCATTTCAAAATTCACGAGTGCCTGAGCCTTCAGCATTCAACATTATCCCCATCAGCGGACTCCCCCACCAGTCAGTCTATGCTTCCAGGATCTACGACTGGTGTCTGCCCCTGCACCCGATGGAGTATTTCAACTACTCACTCTATGAGTATGCCGAAACCATCACAGCGGAAGTGGAGAGCGCTGTGGATGAGGAGATGATAACCAGGTACAGAGACATGTGGCGAATGAATGCGGAACTGCTTCTGGAGTTCCGGAGGTGGAGAATATTCGACTGGTGCCAACGCCAGTTGACAGTGGAGAAGCGTGCCGTACTGTATGCCAGGCTCGGGCTTGGATACTGGAGATCTGAGGAGGCCTGGGCAAATACATTCATGGATACTGATCCTGAAAGCCACCAGCAGCTGTCGAACAGGCGAATCAGGCGCCGATTGAGGAAGATTGCAGAATACCGACAACTGACTGGAACCTCCGGCCTCCCTAGGCCCAAAATGGTTAAGTTGCCATTCCTCCAGTTCCAGAGCACCAACCGAGGATATCAGTTGATCTACGCTCTCCGACGCCTCAGGGTAATTGTCACTCTCCCCCGGATCCCTCCATATTTTGCTGTTTTCTTTGACATGGCTGCCAGTGCTCTGCTGGTAGACCACATTGTGGAGGAGGATCCCTCCAGAGGTTGGTGGCTGACCACTACCGTCCCATCTGTTCCTATGGTTTTGGGCGACCTTGTCCCTTATCATGAGGACTGGCAGCTGGAGGTTTTCACAGCCCCACCTGCTTTTGTTCAAGGCCCGCCAGCACCAGCCGAGGTGCGCGCGGAGGAGCCAGCAGCAACCGAGGTGCCCGCAGAGGAGCCCGCCCCAGCGCAGGTATCAGCTGAATCTGAACCAGCAACGGCTCCTACCGCACCTGATGTGCCTTCCTCTTCCATGGAAGTTTCAGCGCAGCCAATCTCTGAAATTCATCCTCCTGCGCAACTTCTTGCTTACATCGACGCCAGGATGGATCAACGCTTCGCCACTTTCCAAGCCAATGTAGCGCAGCAAATGGAGTCCGTCACCACCGGTGTTGCCACCTTTTTGGCGCGGATCCAAGAGGGGGAAAGTGCGCGAGCACTGGCTGAAGAGGAGAGAGCCAGAATAGTTGAGGAGGAAAGACGCCTTGCAGCCGAAGAAAGGCGAATTGCTGCTGAAGAAAGGCGGAAGAGAGATCAAGAAATGGCCGAACTTACTGCGATCCTGAGGTCCATCACCAATGCTCGGACTCAGACACCAGGATCATCTTCCAAGCCATAGTCTACTCTCTTTATGTTTTTGTAAGTAAATCTGTTAGACCAGTCAGTTATCATTCATTGTACATGTAATTGCTAAATCTCTAATGGAATGTTAACTGACAAGTTGATGACAATCTCTTATTGTCCAACAATTGTCTAAGTTTTTACTTACCAGCTGAATTTACACTTCCAGTGTAATCAGCACCAGTACTCATCATGCATGTTAAATTTATTTAGATGCTTATTTGCTCTGATTTTAATTTCCATATTTAAACGAGCAATATCTTTCCTAGGTTGAGGGGGAAGATTTTTTTTAGTTAGAGCTGATGTTGAGGAAGTAATTTCATGGGTTTAGATCTGATAGGTTTCACTTGTAAAACCCTGAAATCCTTTGTAACTTTCCTCATCAGCTGAGTGCTCGCTGGTTAGGCTTTGATCGCACCAAAAAGGGGGAAATTGTTGGGAAATCTGTCTAAGGTTTCCTTTCCCAGTAGCTTACTTGTTTAGATTATAGTTTTGGTGGATCAAATCCTAAGTCCTACCAGCGTCAGTTGTCTCTACATAGCTCTGGTCTTAAATGTAAAGTCCTGTTTAGGCTTTTGAGTTGTAAGTCGCAACTGATCAAGACTCATGCTGACACTGTTCACCAGCATGAGAAGCGCTTACCACTGGCTACTGTTCACCAGTTGGGAAAAGTTTCATCAGCAGGCGACTGACAAGACTCATGCAGACACTGTTCACCAGCATGAGAAGCGCTTATGACTAGCTACTGTTCACCAGTTGGGAAGGGTTTCATCAGCAGGCGGCTGACAAACCTTACCAGGAGAATACGTGTTCCTACTTACACTATTCACCAGCGGTGATTTCACCAGTCATGGGAGATTCCAAGAAGAATTAACATCCAGACATTTAGTAGACTTTGATGATGCCAGGGCAAGTCACCAGCAGAGACTGCCAGCACAAGATCACCAGTATGATCTACCAGTCAGATGTTACCAGCAGAATTCCAGATTCTCTCTCCCCGCGTAGTAGAGACAAAAAGAAGATTCTCTGAGGAATCGACTGACAAAGGATGACTTTAAGGAAGGATAACTTAAAGTCTATCAGTCACAAGACGCCAGTCTTATTCCTCGGACTGACTAATAGAGCCGTTCTGACACAAAGTGTTGGGAAATCTGTCTAAGGTTTCCTTTCCCAGTAGCTTACTTGTTTAGATTATAGTTTTGGTGGATCAAATCCTAAGTCCTACCAGCATCAGTTGTCTCTACATAGCTCTAGTCTTAAATGTAAAGTCCTGTTTAGGTCTTTTGAGTTGTAAGTCGCAGCTGATCAAGACTCATGCTGACACTGTTCACCAGCATGAGTAACGCTTACCACTGGCTACTGTTCACCAGTTGGAAAAGTTTCATCAGCAGGCGGCTGACAAAGACTCGTGCTGACACTGTTCACCAGCAGTAAGAAGTGCTTATGACTGGCTACTGTTCACCAGTTGGGAAGGGTTTCATCAGCAGACGGCTGACAAACCTTACCAGGAGAATGCGTGTTCTTACACTATTCACCAGCGGTGATTTCACCAGTCATGGGAGATTCCGAGAAGAATTAACATCCAGACTTTTGGTAGACTTTGATGATGCCAGGGCAAGTCACCAGCAGAGACTGCCAGCACAAGATCACCAGAATGATCTACCAGTCAGATGTTACCAGCAGAATTCCAGATTCTCTCTCCCAGCGCCGTAGAGACAAGAAGAAGATACTCTGAGGAATCGACTGACAAAGGATGACTTTAAGGAAGGATAACTTAAAGTCTATCAGTCACAAGACGCCAGTCTTATTCCTCGGACTGACAGAAAGAGCCGTTCTGACACAAAGAGATCTGTGTCAGATAAAGCGGTCAAAGGTATGGTTCCTTCCGGAAAAACATACCTGCCACCGTCAGAAGGACATCCGAGGTCTGACACCTTTCCGGATGCGTCCAAACGGCTAGAAAGTTTGAATCGGTTCCTGCGGCTATAAATACGTCGCAACCACCAACATTCAAACATTAGATTCCACGAGCGATTGATTCCATGCTTCCACTCATCTGCTCAACCACCGAAAGAACTGAAATTATTGCAAGAACGCATAAAGTACTTTCGAGGCTTTTCATAAAGCTTTCCGTGTGTTGATTTATCAAACACGAGACTTCAAGCTTTAAGCTTGTAAGTTATAGATCTCATTTGGTGTTCTTTCTTCTTCGAGAGAGTTCACAGCAGCTCCTGTGCTCACCAACACTCGAGTTATTATGGGCATTCTGCCGTAGAGTCTGTTACGTTCTTGGGAGAACTAAAACACCCAGCTAGCTGTGGAGGTTGAAGTGACGTGCTCGCACTCCATCAGCTGTGAAGAGTTGAAGAAGGATCCAGGACCGGGAGCGGTTGATCTAGTGAACTGGTGGACGAGGCATTCACCAGCTAGAGATAGATAGTAGGAGACCTGTACCTGATTACTCTTAGTGGAATTTCCAGTGCTTCGACTGGAGAGTGGACGTAGATCGATTGATCGAACCACTATAAAATCCTTTGTTATTTATCAGCTTTCTGCATTTCATTCATATTTTAAACCCAACACTCAAGTGCTGGAGTATATTCTGAAACTGATATAATTGTGCAAACAAGGCTAAAATATTCTAAGTATTGAATCACCAGCTGACCAGTTGTCAGCTGCGTACTGAGTAACCAGCACCAGCTGACCAGTTGCCAGTTGTCAGCTGTGTGTAAGTAGCGTGCAAGAAAACAATTAACTTTATTTCCGCTGCGTACCGTATTATTATACTCTGATAAACCGGGACCAACACAAAGAGATCTGTGTCAGATAAAGCGGTCAAAGGTATGGTTCCTTTCCGAAAAAACATACCTGCCGCCGTCAGAAGGACATCCGAGGTCTGACACCTTTCCGGATGCGTCCAAACGGCTAGAAAGTTTGAATCGGTTCCTGCGGCTATAAATACGTCGCAACCACCAACATTCAAACATTAGATTCCACGAGCGATTGATTTCACGATCAGACTTATCTGCTCAACCACCGAAAGAACTGAAATTATTGCAAGATCGCATCAAGTACTTTCGAGGCTTTTCTTAAAGCTTTCCGTGTGTTGATTTATCAAACACGAGACTTCAGGCTTTAAGCTTGTAAGTTAAAGATCTCATTTGGTGTTCTTTCTCCTTCGAGAGAGTTCACAGCAGCTCCTGTGCTTACCAGCACTTGAGTTATTACAGGCATTCTGCCGTAGAGACTATTACGTTCTTGGGAGAACTAAAACACCCAGCTAGCTGTGGAGGTTGAAGTGACGTGCTCGCACTCCATTAGCTGTGAAGAGTTGAAGAAGGATCCAGGACCGGGAGCGGTTGATCTAGTGAACTGGTGGACGAGGCATTCACCAGCTAGAGATAGATCGTAGGAGACCTGTACCTGATTACTCTTAGTGGAATTTCCAGTGCTTCGACTGGAGAGTGGACGTAGATCGATTGATCGAGCCACTATAAAAATCTTTTGTTATTTATCAGCTTTCTGCATTTCATTCATATTTTAAACCCAGCACTCAAGTGCTGGAGTATATCCTGAAACTGATATATAATTGTGCAAACAAGGCTAAAATATTCTAAGTTTTGAATCACCAGCTGACCAGTTGTCAGCTGCGTACTGAGTAACCAGCACCAGCTGACCAGTTGCCAGTTGTCAGCTGTGTGTAAGTAGCGTGCAAGAAAACACTTAATATTATTTCTGCTGCGTAACGTTTGATACTCTGAAAAATCGGGACCAACAGGATCTCAGTTCGTACAAGTAGTTTGATCAAATAGCCAGCAAGGTCGGTACCAACAAAAAGTGCACTTGCTCGCCATGTGATAAAGCCAAATATTCCTCCTGGTTATCATCCTAACCAGAGAACTTTTTCCGATAATCAAAATGAGAAAATGATTCGTCCAAGTAGGGGAAACAACTACTTAAGGCCCGAGCCCAATCAAAAAATTTTAAGGACTATAAAGGCTAACCAACATGGCAGAGGACTCACTCCTAGAAAGCCACGTAGTTCCCACACCTATCTGGAACCTATGTTCCGAGGTCCAGTGGGGAAGTCACCTGACTACACACACTTATACACAACCTCAGTCCTCTAATAAAAAAACTCATGCATTATTTTAAAAGAAAGAGGAAGGTTGTAGGGAAGAGCTCTAAGAAGCTTCCTACACCGAATATTATTCAGGTATGGAACCCATAGGGTGCAACGTGCTAATCCTGCAAGATCCACTAATGATTGGGGACCTAGGTTATATTAATTACTCTACAGGAACCGATACATCTATGAAGGGTAGCGGAATGAAGCTATGTCTCAGCTCCTAGCTTTGACTTGTTGATGATTTTTCAACTATCAACCATTCATATATGCTGACAATCTTACCTTACCAGGGAATAAACTGCTAAATGCCTAATTGCACTTGTTGGATGACAAACAACAAGTAAGCAGCTCAAAATGCAGGAAGTCGGATATGATAGAAATCTCGAGTAGTTCGCATTATTAATGTGAACCCATAAAAGAGCAGTGAAAAGCCCTATCAATAGACACCACGTCAATAAGTCAACGCTCAATATTCAAGAATCTACAGTTAGAAAGATGTCAAACCTGTTGGAGATCTGCAATGAGCCGAAGAGCACCAGGTCATACATCTCACATACAAATCCATTTGCTAGAGGTAACATATTAACTCATCACTAAACTATTTGAGTTATGATAGACATGCTAATTACAAGATCTTAGTATCTCAATGATTTGTGGTTGGACGATGCGCTAATAGAGAGGACTTTAAGCTTTAGGGTAGATTAATCTGAATAGGACGCCCTAAACCTTATTAGTAGTCAGCCTAAGGCAATTGAGGTCAGTTATCCCAAAGGGGAATTGATAGATTTTGTAGGCCTCTGTTCTCCTTTCTAGGATTGTCATAATATCTGCCTCACGCAACCTTCAAACCTAGAATTTCGGATTCTTTTTCTGAGATGGTGTCTTGTCCATCATTTAATTGGCACGACTATGCAAAGACATACAACCATTCTTTTAAAATCCTTCATCTTCCAGCCATAGATTGATATGAGAACACTTAGGGTTTATCGCTTATAAATAAAAGAGGATCTCGAGCACTTAGTCTCATCTCTCCCATCCTCCTCTTGAACCAAAATATGTTCTCCTGGTAAACTCCACTTTTTGTTCTCATTTTTCTTCTCTGCGTTTGATATCTTGATCTCATCGGTGCCACCAAAGATTTTGCGGAAGAAAAAGAAGAATCAGAGTGATCTCAACAAATCCTCCACCGGGATCTTCATGCTAGAAGACTGGGACGACATCTTGTTCCAACACATACCGGTCACCTCCTTCAAGTTGGAGAGCTCACGACATCGTCGTTCTTCACCCCTAAAATGGGAAGACCTACTTGAATGATGACAGGCTGATCATGCTCAGAAGAGTAGACTCGGTGCCGGCTTCTGATGGTATTCGAATATTTCTAATAGTCTCCCAAGTATCCCTTCCACATCTCCTCCCCTGATTCTACTAGATGTTGCCAAAATGGGGAAAGAGATGGAATAAAGAAAAGAGAAGAGTTGAAGAATTCCAAGCAAGGAGAATGCTGAGAAGAAGGAAGCTGAAAAGAAAAGATCTCGTCTGCTATGGACGGACCTCCTTGCTTCCTATGTAGCACTTCCCCGAGCTAGTATTTGATGAAAATGATATTTTATCAATGGGCAAGTAAAAACTACAAGTTGAAAGGAAAAGAGCTCGATGAGCTGCTGATAAGTAGAAGAGAAGAAGGTGAAGAAAACTGACAATCAACATATGGCAATCTTGAATGATGAAGCCATAGTTTTGCTTTAGTTTTTCTTTTCTTTAGTAACTTATGTTACTTTGCATTGTACTTGTATTCTTATATCATCTAATGCAAACTGACTTAAGACTGAAGACAAAATCTCTCTGTCTCTCTCTCTTCTCTCCCTGTTGTTTTCTGATCTGACACACTTTGTGTACTCGGCAAATTTCTTTTCGCCCTTTGATTAGTCGAGCAATATCTCTCCCAGTCAAGGGGAAGATATTAGAGCAGGTTGTGCAAAAATCTTTGTTTTCGAGTATAGACTACACTAATAAATTTTTAAACTTGAAAACTTGTGATACATTTTGACAGCTTTAGAGTGAGTTTGGCTACATCAAAAAGAGGAAAATCGTTGAAAATTATTATTAGTAATTTCTTTTTTATATATTGTTTTAATGAGTCAAACATCCCACTAGAATAGTGTATCTAGCTAGATTAGCTCAAACTTTTCCTGTATAGAAATTATCAAGTTGTAACAGAAGCTGATTTACAAGCCTTATGTGATTTGATGGCACATTCTTCACCAACAAAGAGGCGTCTAGGGCTTGCTGGCTAACATACTGTTACCAGCAAAGTGTCATGGGAGGATTTGGCTAACACGTCATCACCAGCTAGTGGATTAATAGTAAGGAGCTTATCAACAAGATGTCACTAGCAAGGTGTTTCCCAACCAGTTAGAAGACACACTCAAGCCAGAAGAAGCAAAGACTTTCTCAAGACCAGATTTTAAAAAAGGAGATCTTAAAGTCTGAAGTATTCAAAAGCTTGTTCGTCCAATGAATCAATCATCAAACACTCCTCGTACTGGCTACTGACTGACGCATTAAAGGTCCACCTGCTCTCACAAAAAGGATACTGCAAGTCAGAAAAGGTGAAACTTCGGGACGTATTCCTTTTGTCTCACAAAAACTCCAATCGTCTAGAGAGTCAAACCTTCAAAGGAGCGCCTATAAATAGGGGCTGCAATTCACTTTGAGAAGGTTAACGCCTTGGAATCTTCTAATAATTTCTTAATTCTCTGTCGATTTCTTGAAAACTATCAACTTCCAATTCAAAAGCTCTTAGGTTAATTCTATCAGCTTCTTGTGTTCCTTCTTGAACACGAGCCTCTGTGCGTTTAGCAAGAGCTACTTCTGTTATCTTACTCGAATCTTCGAGTAAAAAAATATCTTGGAGTTGTCACTTCTCCACTCGCAACTATCACGGGTGTATACCAACAACTGACATTCTTGTGAGGAACTCGAACCCGCACGTCCAGTTTGAAGGTCAGGTGGTGCGCCCACGCTTCAAGCCTAAAGAAGCTGTTGATTGCAAAGGACTTGGCGAGTGAGCTAATTGATTGGTGGACGCGGCATTCATCAGCTAACAATAGACCATTGACATCTTTATAATTGACAGTTTAGTGTTTCCAGACTGCGCGTCTGAAGGGAGGACGTATGACGGTTTGGTCCGAACCCCTATAAATCCTTGTGTTATTTATTATTTTCTTTAAGCTTCTTGCACTAGATTTAAAACCCAACGCATCAAGTGTTGGAGCATTATTTGTAACCTGATTAAGTAATATCTCGACCTGCCAAACGTTCCTTCTTCTAAACCCAAGCTCGTACAGAATAGCCAGCTTGGAGGCCGCCCACCCCAGTGTAAAGCGTTCCTATCTTTTCCTATGCAAACTGACTTTGATCCACGGGGACCAACATTCACAAAGGAGGACCTGATTGAATAAAATAATTCTTTGAATGAGCTTGCTTAAAATTCGAAGGGTATGAATTTGAAGGGATGGTCCACAAAGAGACTTTCTACGAAGAAACTGCCCACGAAGGAATTTTCTTCTTCTTCTAAGAGATCCTTGTAGGCTAAGAAGGAGAAATATGGACTTGATCAGTTGGAGCACTAAATGCCTTCTAACCATCATGAGAATTTATACCCAATTACCCATGTAATGAATGCGATTACAAGATGTGGTAGAGGGGCTTAGGGCTGGCAATTTGTGCGTGTTGGATCGTTATCGTGTCGTGTCTTTTTGTGTCGTGTCATTATTGTGTTTGAGCTTAACGGACTCGTGTTGTATTCGTGTTTGAGCTTAACAGGTTTGTGTCGTGTTCGTGCTCACTATTATTGTTTGTGTCGTGTTATTGTGTCGTATTAAAAAATTTTAGTCCCAAGTGTAAAGTTAGAAATTTTATTAAGGTTAATTTTTATCGAGTCGGGTTATTTTCGTGTCGTGTCATTATCGTGTTTGAGCTTAACGAGTTCGTGTCGTGTTTGTGTTTGAGCTTAACAGATTCGTGTCGTGTTCGTGCTCGTTTTTATCATGTATGTTCGTGTCGTGTTATCGTGTTGTGTCAGAAATTGCCAGCCTACGTCATTACACCACGTCCCTTAAATCTCGGAACTACTCCAAGTGGAACCAAGCCTATAAATAAACATGTGTTATGTTCATTTGCACATAAGAATTCACGAAAATTGGCTTCGAAGTTCGAACCTCCACATATTTTGAAACACTACTACTTAGTCTTTGTATTCATTCAATTTGCCGAGTCTTCTTGTTTGCAGTGCTGCTACATGAAGGATATAACCGTTTTGCCTTTAGGACAGAACACCAGAACCAAGAGTACTATTAGTTCATAATTTATCTTGCAAAAGAGGTCTTCCTCAATTAGGTTCATTCATCATTATGCATAAAGATAGACATGAAAATAGTTTAAGACAATGGATAATACATACCCCATATCCAGTCATATGCATGTCTCGATTATCATTTTTTTTTTTTCAAATATGAACTATATATCGGAATTCAAAATGCTAATTATAATGGTTATTTCTATATAATAGATAATCTTATGAACTTGATCAATTATCATATGAAAGAAAAACCAATTCTTTAAAAATGTTCGCATTTGAGTCCAATATCAATTACACTAAATGAAGGCTATTCCGCTATTTGTATGTTAAAAAAAGATATTATGATTTATTCATGAGCTTTAGAAAATAGTAATTAAATGCATGAACACGTAAAATCAAAGTACTATGTAGATAAATCTTGTACACATAGGAAAACATCAAGTCAAATATTAAAGATAATAACGTTTCTTCAATAATATTTAATAATATGAATCTATATATTGGATATATTATTTTAATTAAAAGATATGTGTATAATCTAGAGGAGTTGTGGTCTTCATCTTAATAACCATAACATCACAATAAAGGAGCGGGGTCTCTCCGCATCAGAATTCTGAGTTATCCAATTTTACAATACAATACATATAAAATTATTTTTCTAGTAGGGATGGGATAAGAGAATATAATTTTCTTTTTTCATCTTTAAATGCAATCGCCCATGATTCTTTTTATCATTAATCATATTATATTCACGGTTTTTATTTCTTTAATGGTAAATAAATTTCTTTTAACGGTATAATTTAGATATCTCGTACTCTTAAAAAAAATGGTTCGATTGATGAGATTTCGTGTGAATTGATGATTTCAATAAGACCAAATATGTTGCCATCAAGAACCCATATTTCTTCTCAAGAATCTCTTATCCTTTAACCAAACTCACTACATAAATAAGATATGTATCCACAAGTTTTTGCAACTCAATATCATAAGAATTGGACTCATAAAAGATTAGACCTTAAATGTTAAATCACTGATTCAAAATTCTTTTGAATTTACTCTCTGAATATTTTTTTTTGAAACAACACTATTTAAGAATCATTGATTGGCCATACCTAAGGCATTAAAAAATAATTTAAATTCAAGAAAATGATATATACTTCACAATCAAGCGTCGTTTTCATATTCATGTCCATGCACTTCGCATCTAGTCAGCAATCTGCCAATCATCGTCCATTTCGATCAAAACCCAGCGTTATCCATATTTTTAGATGAGATTTGTAATAACTAAAAAGAATGTAGACTGATTTACTTACGGATTGACAATCCCACCTTTGGAATAAGCTATGCAGCTTGAGCTAGAGCAAGATATCTAGAAATATTAGTTAGAAGATCTGAACGTTCACCATCATGATATATATGCAAAATTTTATTTGATAGGAAAAATATTAATATTCACTATGTTTTATTCATTGAATTGAATGTGTATATAAAGATACAATCGAGAGGAAAAAAGGAAAGAAAAATAATAATGATATCTTGATGATATTATGAGAAGATATGACATTTAGATACTGTTTTATTTTTCATCACCCCCTTCAAGCAGGACGTCGAAAAGTGTCGGACGCGAAGCTTGTGTGTGAAGAATTCGAACAGTGGTCGAGGAAGACTTTTTGTAAAGATGTTTGCAAGTTGATGTTTAGAGATAACAAAATCAGTGTTCAATTTTCCTGCTTGTACGAGTTCTCTAACAAACTGAAGATCAATCTCAATATGTTTCGCACGCTTATGAGCAACCGAATTTTGACTGAGAAAGAGAGCACTCTTGTTGTCACAAAATAAATGTGGAACACGAGTGAGAGAAACCCAGAGCTCACGAAGCAGAGAAGAGAGCCAGACAACTTCTGCAGCTGTGTTGGCAAGTGCACGATATTCTGACTTACAGCTAGAACGGGCCACAATGGGTTGTTTCTTTGCACTCCATAAGACCAAGTTACCGGCTAAGAAGATGGCATAACCATAAGTAGAGCATCGTGTATCAGGACAGGTAGCCCAATCCGCATCAGAGTAAGCAACCAAGTCGCAGGTACAACTGCGAGAGAAGAAAAGACCGTAGGATAAAGAGCCTTTGACATAGCGCAGGATCCGCTTGACAGCTTGAAGATGATCTGAGGTATGAGCCTGTAAGTACTAACTGGCAACATTGACGGCAAATGAGATGTCAGACCGAGTAATGGTGAGATACTAAAGTGTGCGAACAATAAATCGATATTGTGTGATGTCTGCAACAGGAGAACCAGCCAGCAAAAAGGGGTGTGGAAACAGGTTTTGCCTTAAGCAAGTCCGATCGAGCAAGAATATCATGAGCATATTTTGCTTAAAATAGAAAAAGACCATCATCCGTGTAGGTGACCTCCAAGCCTAAGAAATAAGTTAATCATCCCATGTCTTCGATCGCGAATTCGGAGTTCATGCGAGAGATGAGTTGCGAGATATGTGCAGAATTGTTTCCCATAATATCATCAGTGTATAAGAGGAACAAGGAAGTATATGCGCGGCTGCAAGTGAATCCCATGAAGAGAAGAAAAGCATTGAGGCATTGGAACCAGGCATGAGGAGCTTGCTTGAGGCAGTGCAAAGCTTTCATTAATAGATAAATATGATTTGGCAGAGCAAGATCAACAAAACCCAGCGGTTGTTCCATGTATACGGGGTAGTAAGAAATCCGTTCAAGAAGGAATTCTTGATGTCGAGTTGATGAAGAGGACAATTAAAATGGGCGACAAGAGAAAGTAGCTGCCTTGACTACGGGACTAAATGTGTGAGAAAAGTCGAGACCAGGTAGCTGAGTGAAGCCTTGCGTGACTAAACGAGCTTTATGCCGGTCAATGGTACCATCAGAAAGATATTTTGTTCGAAGAATCTACTTGGAGCCCACAATATTAGTATCAGATGGCCAAGGAACAAGATCCCAAGTGGTATTTTTCCGAAGGGCATCCACTTCGTCTTCCATGACTGCTAACCACTCGGGATGTTTTGCTAAATATTTGAATCCTCGAGGCTTAGGGGAAGTCATTAGGGCAACAAGGACAACGCCGGAAGCAAAGTCTGTTTGATGGAGAGGCTTGAAAATTCTAGCCTTTGCCCGAGTAATCATAAGATGCCCCGCAGTGAGCGGGGAAGCTGCATCGGGAGAGGGCAGCGTGGGCGATACAGGTGGTGAAGGAGGCTGATTTGGCGGTAGAGTGGGGAGTTCAGTTGATAGGCAAATAGTGCACCGCGAGACCATTTGTGGAACAACTAGAGTGTGTACAGGACATGGTGGTTCAGAGGGTGCGTTGTCGGCTGGTTCCATATAAGAAGATATATCCAGCTGAGATAACACAGAAGGCCGAGTAGTAACAACATACAAAAAATATAATTCATCAAATCTGGCATGACGAGTGATATACACACAGGAGGATGTAGGTTCAAGACAACGAAAATCCTAATGAGCCGAGGAGTAGCAAATAAAATGCATGGAAGACTTCGTGGCGAAAATTTATTGGCAGCATAATCCTTGAGACAAAGAAAAACTCGACAACCAAACGGATGAAATCTGCATAATTAGGAGCCACACCAAATAAAGTCTCAAAAGGAGAAGTGTCATGCAAAATTGTGGAGGGAAGCTGATTAATGATATATACTGCAGTATTGAAGGCATCAACCCACATAGAAGAAGGAAGATGGGCCTGAAATAACATAACGGGACCAGTCTCAATTATTTGACGGTGCTTCCACTCGGCTCTTCCGTTTTGAGAGGGCGTGTATGGGCATGAGAAAATGTGATGAACTTCCTTAGAGAGAAAGAATCCATGAACCTGTTTGTTGGTAAATTTTGTGCCGCCATCCCTCTAAAATTTCTTGATTGAACAAGAAAATTGATTTTCCACAAACTTTGTAAAATTGCTCAAGGTAAGAAAGAAACCTGACTTGCGTGCCAAAGGATAAAACTAAGTAAAGTGACTGTAATCATCAATAAAAATTACATAATACTTCAAGTTTGCTGATGAGAGAACAAGAGCAGGTCCCCATAAGTCACAATGTATAAGATCTAAGACATGAGAAGACCTCTTTTCGTTTAATTAAAACGGAAGACGAGTGCTTTTGGCAAATTGACATGACTGATAGATAGAGGGCTTCGGTAAACATGAATTAACAAAAAAAGCCCTTTTATTTACAAGTAAAATAGAATCATGAGAAATGTGTCCTAATCTAGAATGCCACAATTCAAACGAGGCACGTAAAATACTAGATTGAAGATGAGCAATCAAGGTGGGTCGAGCATGCTCTAGGATATAAAGCCCAACCTCAGGTAATCCTTTTCCTAGCATGGTGCGGTTGTGACAATTTTGAATTTCAAAGGAATCATTAGAAAAAATAACATCCGCGGGAAAATCTGAAGTGAGCTTACTATGGACAATAAATTTTTAGTGATATTAGGAACAACCAAAACATCTAACAATTGTCGAGAGTCTGACAGAGATCGATTTGGCAAGATTTATCAAGATATTTCAAGAAGATTTGTTGAAGATATAATAGAAGATTTGATTTGTCTTTATAAGATTTGATTGTTAGTTATTTGACTACTTTTGAATTCTATGTATATTAGGATTTTTATTAATCTTGTACATATATTTTATTTCCTTATTTTTTTTATTAGGATTGGGATTTGATTTCCTAATCATATTTGAATTTGATTTCCTTATTATATTAGGATTTGATTTCCTTATCAGTTTAGGATTTGAGTTTGCCTATGTATAGGCATTGTTATGAATTAAAGTGTTCAATTTTCAATTCAATAATAATTTTGTGAGTTATTTCTCCAATTCAAAAATTCATGAATTTCTGTGGATTACCTTGAAATTCAAAATTGACTTATCAACTGGACTTTCACATCCGTTTTGGCATCTTCACTACATCCATCGTTGTTGAGGCGAGTTGTTTGTTAGGTCGTAGGGTTCATTTTTGTCCTTGTCTGCGGTTCTCTAAGGGTCGACTTCAAAGGTGTTGGGTTTTCCACCATCGTATTAGTTTTTGTTCCCGTTTCTACATGCATTTCATATTCTGTTGAGTTCCTGGGCTGCGATCTTAACCTTCCGGTAAAGATTGTATCAGAGTCTGAAATACCAGAATCACCAATATGAGATATGGAGAGATGAGCACCATTACCAACTATGACTTGATCGAATCCGGAATTAGGACGAGAACCATCGAGAGTGGATGCAACATGAGTCATGTGAGCTGAAGCACCGGTGTCTAAGATCCAATTAGAGGAGTCGAATTGAGAGATGGAGCAGCCTGCGTTGAAAGCCTCGACGATATTAGTAGTAGCTGACAAAGGCTGCTGCGAGTAACGTGCTGAACAAAAGATAGCATAGTGGCCATCTTGACGACAGATTTGACAGCGAGGGTTGCGACAGGATAAGTTCCGACCACGTCCATGGTTGTCAGGAACACGAGAGCCACCACTACTACGACTACGACTAGGTGATTTTTTAGGCTAGCCAGAGTTGCGGGACTGTCCATAAAAGGTGACGGGCGCCATTCCAGATGGTTCCAGTGACTCCTGATATAAGGCAAAGCTCTCAGCCTTGGAGAGAAGTTTTGGAAAATCTGGGAGGGTTGCCAAGGCCATTTGTGCGACGGAGAAGTTGGCGAAGGAGGGTCCTAGGCCATGGAGGAACCAATGAGCCTTATCGGTATTATACACCGGACGACTGATTGCCACGAGTTGATCACATAATGCCTTGAATTCACGACCATATTCAAAGACGGAGCGACATCTCTTCTTAATAAATTGAAGATCATCCTTTAGACGAATCTCCCGTAACTTTGATTTATTGTTGAAAACAATATCAAGCACATCACAAACTACACGAGAAGATGTGCAGCCAAAAACTTCAGATGAGTAAGGAGTTGTTGATCCTGATGAAGCCATTTGGTGTACGCTGGATTTGGAGTGGGAGTGGCACTGAAGGTTTGAGTGATCATTGCTGGTGGAGCGGGCAAGGAGCCATCGACATAGCCGAGAAGATTTTGACACGTTAGGATAGGGAGAAGTTGAGATTTCCAGATAAGATAATTGGATGAGGAGAATTTGATGGTGACCATATGATTGAGAGCAAAAAGCATAAGCGAATCTGACTCGGTGGCCATGGATGGCAACAGGGGCGGATCTAGAGATTTAGATTAGGAGGTACAATGTATAAAAACAAAAATTTGGGAGTACATAATGTAAAATATACATAAATAATTTGTAAAAATATATATAAATAAAAGTAAAAATATATATTTAGTAAAAGGAAAAAATTATTTTTGGGTAAAAATATATATTTAGTAAAAAAAAGAAATTATTTTGGGGTTTTTGTGAATACATCCGCCTCTGAATGGCGATGGACAGCGATGAGAGGAACTGAGGAAGAGAGGGAAGGATCGTAGGAATTTTTAAGCTGATAACAAAATAGGAAAAATATTATTCACTATGATTTCTCTGTAAATAAAGTACCACTCGAGATTTATTTAAATCTTCACATAAATAGTAATTTTTGGTATTTTTTCATCAACAAAAAAAAATGTATTTATTAGAAAGAAGGTTTTGTGTATCTCAAATCAAGGTTTATCGCATGATATTGATACTTGAATTTAAATAGAGGAATATAAGGGTACATGAGTTTAAATAAATAGATTTAAAAAAAAAATAATTGGATAAAGAAATAAATTAGAAAAATATATAAATATACAATTAGAATATGAATAATAATGTTTGCCAGTTTTTGAGCCATATGATATAACGTTTTTAATCTTAAATATGTTAATTTCCTAAAGTAAGGCTTGAGTTTCGAGCTAATCTTCAAATTAAACCTAACACTGATACAAAATTAAATTAGACAATAAGATTTAGGTACTTGGGAGAGTTGGGCATTTAAATTAGATACTATATTTTTTATAGGATATATAAATTATTATATTTTCAAAAGGCAAAATCGAAAAACAACGTGAAAGATAAGATTGCCCTTGCAAAACGACGAAAACCGTCAAGTTAGTGTTGAATCATTAATTTCTTTTCTTCCATGATTGATGAAATTATATCTAAAAATCTGAATCATAGTTTTTAACGGAGTTATCTTGATTCTTGAGCGTTTTTTCTTAAATTGTTGATGAATCAAAATTAGTTTTGCAAGATTTCGAAATCTTTATTCTTTGAGATCAAATCTCCAACTCTTTAATAGTTTCTGTTTTAGAAGTGGCCACATCAAATCGAAACCACCACAAACGGTTCCAAACCAAAACCTTAATTTTTTTCTTAGCAAGCCGATTCAAATTCAAGTATTTAATTGGAATTGGCGGTTTTGAATCATTGAACCGCCACATTAAAAAAAAATTGAAATAAGGTTCCAAACAAAACGCAAAAAAATATTCAAAAAATTACCTTTGGTGTGAACCAGCGGTTCCAATTCTGTACCGTAATTTATAACAGCTACCTTTTTAAAAATAATAATAAAGGGTGAATGATAAGCTGTCGTGTCACCCCGAATCGGCGTTCGGTCAGATTTTTTCACCCCAAAATTTTCCTATAAATACTCACACCCCTTCACTCATTTTCACACCTCAATCTCAACTCTCTCAATCTTTTTTTTTTGTTGAAGAAAAGAAGTGCTTATATATTAATTATAATCAAGTTTGGTTACATCAATCAACCAATTTGGAAAATTCGATCTCCAAATCATCTCGCGTGAGAGACGGCTAGAGAATTGTGCTACTTGGTGAGCAGCCCGAATAGCACTCCTAAATGCATAAGAAACTCCTAAAATATTTCTTCCCTCCCTTGATTGAATTCGGCGTTTCACAGCTATAGGGATCATGTCTTCCTCATCTTCCTTATCCCTCATGACTTGAGCGGCAGTAATGGAGTCCGTGAAGATCATAATTGGGAGAATTTTTTGCTCAAAACAAAATGTAATTCCATAGCAAATTGCAAGAATTTCACCTCTTAAAGCGGATCCTGGATGTGGAATTGGGCACGCCAAAGCTGCAATGATTTGTTTTCCACTGTCTCTAACAATAATCCCCACCCCGTATCTGTTAGTCGTAAGATTAAATATTGCATCGACATCAATCCGAAATTCTCCGGTGTTTGGAGCCTTCCACTGCCGGTCTCCGAATTGCATCCCTCTTAAGTGGTCCCTTCTCCAGCTCTATGATGCATCTTGAAAATTTTGCCAAAGGATCACACTTTGTTCTTCTGTGGGCGACTCCATTTCCTTCTCGGTCTCATGTTTGAGTTTGCAGGCAAGTGTCCAGGTCTTCCACAAAAGGATCACCCAAATTTCATAGTCAGCTTTTGAGAAGTGATGAGATATATACTCTCCAATTCTGTTAAATCCCTAGTGCTTGCATCCCCTAATTGCACTCCAAAAGCGACTCTTCTCCCAGATGGTTTTAGTCATTTTGCTGAAGAAAAAACAATGCTCCGTAGTAGCAATCTGATTTCTGCACAAAGAGCAAATGCTGGTTGTTGGTACATGGTGCCTTAACAGATTAGCCTCCACCGGGATAAATCCACAATAGGCTCTCCACAGGAACATTTTCATCTTTGTCGGTACCTTGATGTTCCAGAACATTTTGTACCAATATTTCTTGTCAAATTCCCCACAGTTTTGGGGGGAGGGGGGGTTCATAAAATCCAATTTCTGGAAGATATCCTGATTTAACAGAATATTGCCCTTTTTCTTCAAACCTCCACCATCTTCTATCATCTTCATCTCCACCTTCCCTTCTCAGATCCGAAATTGCCATTATTTCATAAGGTGTGCAGAGCTGTTCCATTTATTCATCATCCCATTCTCCTTCTTGTTTTATCAAATCAGCCACCAAAATGTGTTGCTTTCCAGCAACCTCCTTGGAAAGTGCTCCATTGGCCAGTGTAGGGATCTAGGCCTCATGAAAGGCTTTTATACTTCTGCCATTTCCAACTTTCCACAGCAAACCCTTTTGAATCAAACTTCTGCTCCAAGCAATTGAGCGCCAGGCATATGAGGCTGAGGGCCCAATCTCAGCTGCCATGATATTCCCATTCCGAAAGTATCTAGCTTGGAAAACTTTAGTCACCAAAGCAGCAGGGTTTCTGATCATTCTCCAAATTTTCTTAGCAAGCATAACCTTGTTAAATCAACAAATATCTCTAAAGCCTAAGCCACCTCTCTCTTTTGGTTTGCACAAATTTCCCCATTTCATCCAGTGCATTTTCTTGGAGTGTTCACTATCACCCCACCAAAAGTTTGCACACATTCTGATTATGTCATCGCATATAGCTCGTGGGAGTCGAAAGCAAGCCATTTTATAAGTTGGAATAGATTGAACAACAGATTTAAGGAGTACCTCTTTTCCGCCTGCCGAAAAGAAGTGATTCTGCCATCCCCCAATCTTCCTTTGAACTCTTTCTCTAATAAAGCCAAATTGGATCCTTTTTTGTCAAATTGAGAAAGTAGGAAGTCCCAAATAAAGTGCATGCCCTTGGACTTCTGTGATATTCAGCATCTGTTGAATCATCCGTGCATCCCTATCTCCAGTGCTGGGGCTAAAAGATATTGCCGATTTGTCGAAATTAATCTTTTGACCCGAAGCTTTTTCATATTTAAGCAAGCAACTCTTCACCGCGCTACAACCCTCATTAGTAGCTTTGAAGAAAACAAGGCTATCATCAGCAAAAAACAGGTGAGTAATGGAAAGCCTTCCTGGATCGATAGGGATTCCGCTGAATAGGCGTACTTGTTCATAAGCTGTCAGAAGGGCAGACAGGCCTTCTGTGCAAATCGCAAAGAGGAAAGGAGAGAAAGTCTCTCCTTGTCGTAATCCCCTTGTAGGCTTTATTGTACCAAAATTGCTGCCATTCAAGATAAAAGAAAATGTAACAGTTGTCACACATTTCATAATCAACTCAGTAAAGCAAGCCGGGAAGGTCATTCTCTCAAAAATTTTCTTCTGATATGACCACTCGACTCGATCATACGCTTTGCTCATATCTAACTTGAGTGTTGCGAATCATTTTTTCCTTTTAGTCTGCCTTCGAAGCCAATGGATACATTCGAATCCAACAAGGACATTATCAGTTATCAACCGGCCAGGGACAAAACCACTTTGAGCTTGATAAATGATGTTGGGCATAACTTTGCGAAGTCTATTGACAATGGCTTTTGAAATAATCTTGTAGCTCGTGTTGCACATACTAATTGGCCGGAACTGAACTTTTGGTATGAGAGTAAAAACTGTCTCATTCCAATCAGTAATTGGTGCACCATCATTCAAAATTTCAAGGATTTTTCCTGTCATAAACTCTCCAAAGCGGCCAAAACTTGTGATAAAATTTTCCTGTGAATCCGTCTGGGCCGGGAGCTTTTGCAGGGTGAATCTAAAAAACAGCCCTCCTAACCTCGTCTGCGGTGAAAGGCTCACTCAACTCTCTCAATCTTTATTTCTCAATTAGTGCAATATTCTCTCAATACCTCTCTTCTTTCTCTTTCAATCTCTCAATTCTCAAGTTCTCTCTTCAAAGTTTTTTTTAAAAAAATAATTTAAATAAAAAATATAGTCGTTCTTTACTCCTCTCATGAAATTTGTTGTATATCATCAAAAACTTTCTTAGTTATAGAAGTTGTATAATATTTAATTTTCAAGTTTTTATTTTGAAAACTTGCTCTAATAAATAGCAAGAAAAAATATGAAAATATTGTTATCTATTTTTCTTGCTATGTTTAGAGCAAGATTTCAATCAAAGCTTGAAAATAAAATATTCAATAACATTCTAAAACATAATAAAGTTTTTCGTGTTTATATAACACATTGGGTGTTTAGATGTAAAGCGCAGTTGTAATTTTAATTTTCAAAGTTATTTTTTTTTAAATTGAAAATTATAAATATGTCGTGTTTCACTTCTCTCATTAAATTTTGTGTATATCATCTAAAGCTTTCTAAGTTTTAGAAGTTGTAAAATATTTAATTTTCATGCTCTTCATTGGAGTTGGAAATCTCCAATTGATAAATAATAGTATTAAGAAATATAGATGAGAAAACTTTCATCTATATTTCTTATAAGTTATCATTGCGAGATTTCTAGCCACAACGAAAATATGAAAATAAAATATTCAATAACATTTTAAACATAACAAATTTTTTATGTTTATATAACACATTCGGGGGTTAAATTTAAACTGCGGTTACAATTTTAATTTTTAATTGTTATTTAGGAAGTTAATTAATTATTAATTTAATTTAATAATTTAAAAAAAAATGAACCGTTGGTTTGAAACCAAAACCGGAACTGCTACAATGGCATGCCGGTTAAGGTTCTACATTCTCAAAATCGGAACCGAGACTACCTCTAATCTGCTTAGTATTTGAATATTATATTCACTAATTTAAGTAATTATTATTACAAAAATATAAATTAGTTAAAATATAATTATACCCTAATTAATATTTTTTCACAAAAGTAAACAATTCAAAATATATACTAATTATGATTATGAATTAACTAATTTAATAATTAAATATTATTGTTGGGAATTTAGGTTAGAAATTCTCTTACCTTTTTATGTTTTGATGTGTCAAACATGTATAGAAACCATCTTAGGAAGTGTCTTTAGATTATCTTAGTCAATACAAACTTGTAATATCCACTTACGACATTTATCGAGTTGTAACGGAACTGATCAAGATAAACTGGGCTTGCAATCGAAGCCACCAGTTTGATCATCGTGAAGATAAGAAGAGACTCAGACTCGGGCTTGAACTGGTAGACTGATGACCACTTCAGCCTGAAGCTTACCACTCAGATAAACTGGTAGATATCACCAGCTTGGATAATCACCAGTTTATCAAGTCGAGTTTCATCTCACGAGTAGAGACAACGAAGACAATCCAGAGGAATCGCAAAGACTCTGACTTAAGGAAATGAGATTCCTTAAAATCCCAAATTCAAACATCCAGTTTAGGATTTCTCACACTAGCGAGCTGTTTTGACACACTGCAAGATGTCGACACCCTATGTTAGGAAAGGACGGAGTAGGTGCAGTAGAACGTGAAAACACACCTATCTCCATCAGATTAGAGATCCAATGGATAGTTCAAAATACGGATTATCTCTAAATACCTCTTTTGTCAAACCCTTCCTTGCTCCGTTTATAAATAGACCAAAGCAATCTCAAGCAAAGAGTTACATGTTACCAAACAAAGACGGTCACAGTCACAAGAACAGAAGGAGAATGAACATATGAAGGTTCAAAGCCCACTAGTAGTAATCGTATTCTCCAAACAGAGATTCTTAGAGTTCACTTTTCCTTTTCCAGACTATTTGCAATAGCTTACCCTGCTTCAATTTCTGCACACGAGACTTACAGCTTCTCAACTTGAGTTTTATTATTGGTGCTCTTTCTTTTCGCGAAAGATCACAGTAGTTAGTGCTATCTCCAAGTTGTTACTGTTGGGAAATCTGGCTAAGTTTCCCTTCTCCAGTTGATAGCTTAGATCTTAGATTTGGTGTTTAAGTGTTTTGGTGGATCAAAACCTAAGTCCTACCAGCGTCAGTTTGTCTCTAGAATAGCTCTAGTCTCAAATGTAAAGTCCTGTTTAGGTCTTTTGAGTTGTAAGTCGCAGCTGATCAAGACTCATGCTGGCTACTGTTCACCAGCATGAGATGTGCTTACCAGTTGAGAGAAGTCTCACCAGCAAGCGGCTGACAAAGACTCATGCTGACACTGTTCATCAGCATGGAGTAGAGCTATTGACTGGTTACTGTTCACCAGTTGGGAAGGTTTTCATCAGCAGGCAGCTGGCAAACCTTACCAGCAGAATAGGTATTCTCACTGACACTGTTCATCAGTGGTGAAGCCACCAGTCATGGGAGATTCCAAGAGTTAACATCCAGACATATTGGTAGACTTTGATGTTGCCAGCGCAAGTCACCAGCAGAGACTGCCAGCACAAGATCACCAGCATGATCTACCAGTCGGATGTTACCAGCAGAATCCCAGATTCTCTCTCCCAGCTCCATAGAGACAAAAGGAAGATTCGGCGAGGAACAGACTGACAAAGTAAGACTTTAAGGAAGGATATCCTTAAAGTCTATCAGTTACTAGACGCCAGTTTCATTCCTCGTACTGAACAACATAGCCGTTCTGACATAAAGAGATCTATGTCAGATAAAGCGGTCAAGGTATGGCGCTTTCCAGAAAAGCATACCTGCCGCCATCAAAAGGACATCCGAGGTCTGACACCTTTCCGGATGTGTCCAAACGGCTAGTATTTGAATCTGAATCTCACGTCTATAAATACGTGAGATCCAACAGCATTCAATACTCTTGACCTACCGAAAGCTCAAACGCATTCATATCAGCGAATAAGCAATCTTTCGAGGCTTTTCTTAAAGCTACTCCGTGTGTCAATCATTTGAACACGAGACTCCAAGCTTCTAGCTTGTGAGTTATTGATCTCATTTGGTGTTCTTTCTCATTCCGAGGAAGAACATAGCAGCTCTTGAGCCAGCCAGCTCCAGAGTTATTACGGGCAGTTTTGCCTCCAGCAAGAGTCAAGTTCTTGGGAGAACTCAACACCCAATCAGTCGGAGGAGGAGGTTGAAGTGACGTGCTCGCACTCCATCCATCTGACGAGAGTTGAAGAGGAAACAGGACCGGGAGCGGTTGATCTAGTGAACTGGTGGACGGGGCATTCACCAGCTAGAGATAGATCGTAGGACACCTGTGACCGATTACTCTACGTTCTTGGGAGAACTGAACACCCAGTCAGCTGTGGAGGTTGAAGTGACGTGCTCGCACTCCACCAGCTGAGAGAGTTGAAGACGGAATCAAGGCCGGGAGCGGTTGATCTAGTGAACTGGTGGACGAGGCATTCACCAGCTAGAGATAGATCGTAGGACACTTGTTCCTGATTACTCTTAGTGAATTTCCAGTGCTACGACTGGAGAGTGGACGTAGATCAGTTGATCGAACCACTATAAAAATCCTTTTGTCTTTATCAGCTTTCTGCATTTTCATACTGATTTGAAACCCAGCACTCAAGTGCTGGTGTATATCTGAAAACTGATATAACTGTGCAAACAAGGCTAAGATATTCTAAGTCTTGAGCTACCAGCTGACCAGCCAGTCGCCAGTCAGCTGAGTACTCAGTGCCAGTTGACTTACCAGCTGACAAGGTCCCAGTCAGCTGTGTAACCAGCAGAGTGCAAGAAACGAACTTACGTATTTTCCGCTGCCAAGTTATACCCTGATATCCGGGACCAACAGTTACTATTATGGGCGTGTAGCCACAAGTTCGAAGAGTTTTGGGAAGAACTTAAAAGCTCCCAAATTCTGGAGAAAGAGGTTGCGTGTGTGCCCACACTCCCTATCTGAGTGTTGAAGGAGGACGAGACCCTAGACGAGTGAGCAAATGGACTGGTGGACACAGTCATTCACCAACTTGCGATAGATCATGAGGATAGATTATAATCCTGAAGCTAGTGTATTCCGGGCTACTACCTGAAGAGAGGACGTTGGACAGTTGCCCGAACCTCTATAAATTCTTGTGCTTATTACTGCTTTGATTATTTCTGCAATAATTTAAAAACTAACACTATCTCGGGTTGGAGTATATCCGAACTTGATTCTAATCAAACTCGCACACAAATAAGTTTTTCAAAGAACCAAACTGGTTGAGAAACACATGTTTGAATTTGTAAGAACTCGCTCTTAATCTTGCGCTGCATATATTTGACTTACTTTGATTTCGAGACCAACAATTACCTAAAATAAAACTATTTTTAAAAAATTATTATAAACCATGATTGAGTAGAATGAAGTCTACATGAACTACAAAATTAATTTATATTATAATAAATATAAATTTTATAAAAATGTTGAATAAGAATAATAAATTTAATTATGTAATAGAAAGTGAAGTAGAATATTTCATTTAAATGTCTTTGAAGAGATAAATAGAAGGTTATTGGCTAGAATTATATCAGTTTCTATCTATCAAAAATATGTTGGAAAGACTTTGACGCAAAATTCAATGAGTCACATGAGTAATGAGCCTCATTTGTTGGTCTTTGATTTTGGGGTGACATTGTGAGTTCTTCGTGATTTCCGTTTACATCAATTGAAAATATTGTTGTCTTTTATATAATTTCAATAATAACATATTTCTATGCATAAAAAAATTTGGAAAAAGTACTGAATTTACCCAAAAGATTTTTACTTATCGAACTTTTCTCCTGAGTTTACCTCTTAAGAAAATTAATCAAAAAAATTTATTATATTAGGGGATTTAATCCAAGTTAATTGACTGCGATTTTTTTTTGGATAAGTCACAAATTAAGTTTCATGTGGCTCTCCCAACTGACGTCCATGTGAATTATTTTTTACGGGAAAACACAATCTTTATCCAATGACTTTTAATTTTCAGAATTTTATCTGAGAATTAACCGTTAGTAAGATTTATTAAAAAAAATAATTATGTTAGGAAATTTTAACTAAGTTAATTGATCGTGATTTTTTTTTTTCAGTGAGTCACACGTTAAGTTCTTTGTGTGTTACTCAGTTGGTGTCCACGTGAATTATTTTTTACACCTCAAATAAAAAATAATTATAAAGGATAATTTTTCCCAATTTTGAGACATTATCACGCAACTCCAATAACCTACCAATCTAATCTCCCGCAAGCATAGCCCTCAAATTGCAGAACCCTATTCTCGTTGGCCCCAAATTGCAAAACCCTACTCCCCTACCGAAAGAACAGAAATTGTGACCATTAGCCCCAAACTCTATTAGAGTTCTAAAACTAAATCAATGACGACTGTAGTGGCGGTGATAACTGTTAGGTATTGATGTAGAAATATTACCTTAATTTGATGTTTTGATGTGTCAAAACTACATACCAAAGTCTAGGACTTAGAGTTATTACCTCATGTAATCCTTATATAGGATATTCAACATGTAATAGTCTAGGAAGAAGGAAGTCAACAAAACGGTGGGACAGTTTTGAAGAAGAGAACATTCGGACAAAAATTGTCTTGACTAAGAAGACGGAGACGAGCAGAGCAAGGTCACGAAAACTGTGAATACAGTCTTCACACGGAAACTGCTAAGAGGAACTAGCAGTTTCAGAACAAGAAAATTTTGTAGGGTTTTCCCGTGAATCGAATCACCAAAACCAATTTGAACAGGATCGATTTATGGGTATTGTGCATAATTAAATACAAGATAAACCCTAGCATGCTCCTATGAATTTAATTACAAGAATTGTGGATTGTGGAATTACCGTTATTCCATTGAGTCTGAACCGATCTTTTGCGTTTGAATTTCCAACTTGAATTCAACCACGCAATCCGATTTAATCTGCGGAATCAGAAATTAGATATCTAATTTCTAAGATAAAATTGAAAATAACAAAGAAGAAGAAAGGAAAATCTTGTTCTCCAGATCAGATCTTCAGGGTTGTGCCCCAATGCTGTTCAGATCTACTACTGGTGAGGACTCCGTAGATCTATGGCTTGAGCAGGACCAGAATCGAAATTCTCCTCCTCTTTCTCTCGAAAACGGCGCCCCTCTCTCTCTCTCTCTCTCTTAGGTTTAGGGTTTTTCAACTCTGTTATGACTTATGAGAGAGAGCTGTCTATTTATAGACCTAAGGTTTTATCCCTAATGGGCTCCTGGGCTCAATTCAGCATATTTATTTGGGCCAGACCTGGGACCTAATGCAAATAATAAAGTCGGCCTATAAATTAATTAATTCCCATGTCCACAACCCAGGACACAATTAATTAATTAATATTAATTCTTTTTCACCACAGAATTAATACTGACCTACCCTTTTATTACCACGTTATGAGAACGGGCTGCATTAATTGAGAATCCCCATATTTAAGGTTACCGGACATCCATTAATTAATTGGAGCCTCTGACAAGCTCTAACTACACTTAATTAATATTTTATTATTCCTGAGTAGTACCACTCAATCCTTATCACTCGTGCCTGAACTTAATCATCCTACAGGACTTTGACACGATGAATGTTATTGAGCTCCTCAGGGAATGTCCCCATCCTATTACTCGGATATGGTTACCTAAACCCAGTCTCAGGCGGTACTACACGAACTGTTGTTACCCAAGATGCGGATATACGAGCACGTTACTTAGGCTCTCCACCATGGCAAGTCAAAGCAACAGTCAACCCGTGCAAACCCCTGAACCTTCGTTAGGGTTTGGACTCAATCAATATAACGAGATCTTATATTCGCTGATGTCAGATAGACGAATATATCTCACTGCGGTCCATCAATACGCCACCTCTGCGTACCAGCATGTCAAGTAACCAAGACAGACTACTTATTCCGACAATGCCGCAGCCATCCGGACAGACGTATCCTCATACGATGTCTCGGCTGTGATCAGGTTTATGTCTCACAAGATCAAGTGATCATACTGTCTTCTGCGATCTACAACACGCCGTATGATCGTCCCTATCGGTGAGACAAGAGGATACCATTGTTCATACATGTAAGATTGTTAACAGATAGGAGAAATAAACCGTTGTATACTCATTATAATAAATGCTTTCAGTATACAAAACCCATCAAATTTCGCATCAGGGAATGCGTATATCATAAGATGTAGAACAAGTCGCAAGGGAACATCAAAGAAGTCAATGATAAATGATCAGACAAATATTAAGTTGCGACTGGCGTACAATGTTCGACGTCTGACACACAAGTACAAACTGCTCTGAAAAGCAGTACATTGTAGCAGAAAAAGCCGAGAGACAAGCGACTTTTCAGAAGAGCATGGATTATGATTGGACATCCTCTCCGATGTCTCTAACGGCTATTTTCTGGTGTCTCACCTATAAATAGCAGGAACAACAGAGACTTAAAAACCTTTGCCTCTCTGCTCATCTGATTACAAACGCTGATTTGAATCTCCAACATATTTATTGTCTCTCGTCTGAAACTGAAGCTAAAGCATTAAACGCTCTCAAGGGAGAAGACATTACTGTCGTAGTTCATTTATTGAACACATTGCATTCATTGCTACGGAGTCTGAGGAGATTCACTGTATGACGTTTATTATACTAGGATTAAGTCAGCAGACTTAATCTAGTATCTTGGTGTTCTTACTTTCCACGTAAGAACACAGCAGCCTGGTCTTTGCAAAGGGAGAACAGGTTATCACGGGCTACTGCCGATCAGTCGATGTTCTGGGAAGAACACAATCATCCAACCTACCGAAGAAGGAAAAGGGAGGTCTGTCCTCAGTCCAACTCCAAGCCAGTCCACAGAGAAGACGCAGAGCCTTCGACGGACTGAAGAAGGAGTGAAGTACAACTGCCTGGGCAAGTGATCCATCTTGCTGTGGACAGAGGTTTCTACAACAACTGGCTATAGATCGTGAGGATTGTATCTTCATAACTTAGTGAATTACCAGATCTGATATCCGAAGAGTGGACGTAGGACTTAAGGCTCTGAACCACTATAATATCCTGTGTCGTTTACAGTTTTATTCACATTTCGCACTTTATAGTTTTCTAAGATATCTTAAAACCTTCAATACTTACTGCATAAGTGTTGAAGCGTATAAACTGTCTACTGTTGAGATTTGTAAAACTGTTATTCTAATCTACTGGCTAAAATCAAATTGTGTTTCTAAAAACTGTTAACCACAAACTGCGATAGAAACTGAACTGGCTATACTTGGAGTGTATTTTGTTGATTAAATACTTCCGCTGCACATAATTTGTACTCTAATATGGGACCAACAATAACATATCTACTTAAGTAGAATGGATATGTATCCTCTCAAAAACATAAAGCCGTGATGCAAAGAAGAGAAATTGGGTGAAAAGGTTTAAAACTTTAGAAAATTATCCTTTATTATTATTTATTTGAGGTGTAAAAGAATATGCCATGTGGGCGTGCTAGCTAGGCATCACGTAGAACTTAACGTATGACTCTTCAAAAACATAATACTCCCTCCGTACCGTTATATTAGACACATATTCTTTTTCGGTCCGTCCTATTTATTAGACTCATTTTCTAAAATAGCAAACTTTTCACACCCACCAATAAATAATTAATTCTACTATACTAATGAACATTGGTTATTGTGCCTTCACCCTCCGTGCCTAATATGACGGGACGGAGGGAGTAACATTTTTGGATAAATTTTTTTAGCAATTATATTCCTTCTTTATTGTATGTTTTAATGTGTGAAACAGACCACCAGTTAATAAGTTTCTAGCTAGGATAAGTCCGTACTTGTAATGTACTGTTTAGAAATTATCGAGTTGTAAATCGGAGCTGATCGCGAGCTTGTTTGGAGTTTGCTGTCTAAAATGCCTTCACCAGCATAAGACTACCTCTGAAGGTAGTTGGCTGACACGTCATCACCAGCTGGAGATCCAACAGCAAGGAGCTTACCAACAAGTGTTACCAGCAAGGGCAACTCTCTAACCAGATATTAGAGACAAATGAGTCAAGATAAGCATATTTGTTACAAATTCAGACTTTAATTAATGCGATCTTAAAGTGTGCGATCATTAAAACTTGTTCGTCAAAGGAATCAACCAGCAAATATTGCTCGGACTGGCTCAGAGCTGTTCTGACTAAAGTCTGCTAGTCCACCCGCTTTGCAGTAAAGGACGCGACAATTTAGGAAAAGTGAGACTTCCGATTAAACGAATTTCTTTTGTCTCACAATGGCTCAAAGATTCAAATCACTCCAGAATCCTTTATAAATAGAAGGTGCATTTCATATGGAGAAAAAAAACCTGAATAAACCAGACTGATCTTACGAAAGCTACCAACGTTATGAGGAAATCAAGACTAAAGCAATCTAAAGCTTTCAGGCTGTTCTATCAGCTCACCGTGTGCCATCTTGGACAAAAGGCAAGAGCTATCTGATCAATTTTCTTACTTTCTAAGTAAGAAAATATTTTTTAGTTGTCACTACTCCTGTGGTAACCATTACGGGTGTTAACCAACATCCAACACGTTCCAGGGAAGAACTCAAATTCCCACAATCAACTGGAGGCTGAGTGGTGTGCCACACTCTAGATCTGAAGAAGTGAAAGTGAGCAAAGACTAGGCGATTGCGCTTGTGGACTGCGAACCTCTATAAATCATTTGTCGTTTATTGTTTTCTTTAAGTTTTTGCATTGGATTTAAAATCCAACACCTCAAGTATTGGAGTATTACTAGTATTTGACTAAATAATATATCGCTCGCTAAACAACCAATTTTTTATACTCAAGTTGGTGCCATAATAGTCAGCTTGGAAATTGCAAGTTGATTAAAAATCTCCTGCTGCTTATTACGTACCCTAATTTGGGACCAACAATTGTCCTTATGATATCCTAAAACTCATAATAATATTTTGAGAAGTGATTTTTTTTAATTTATAAAATTCCATATTTTCTCTAAAAAAAAATAATCCAGGACCAATACTTATTTTTATAATAATAATTAAAAAAAATTGTATACATAGTTGGAATCGATACCTAGTAAGTTGTAACAATAAGACAAAATTCACGTTTTCACCAAGCTCAAATTTCTGATGGCTGTCAATATATATCACGAGTCGCATGCATAAATCACTTTCTTGTCACAGATTTTACTACAACTTTGGTTATTGTGTAATCTCATTATTTAAATTTCATTCTTCATCAAATTTGTGTAACAACTATATATGTATATGTAAAACAAACACAGTTCTCTTTAGCAGCTTTAATTTGCTGCAGTCAGAAAATCAAGCACTGTCGCTTTAACACTAAATTTTAGACCCAAAAGTTTGAATAAACCAAGAATTTGTCTATAAATTTCATAGTCGTATTTACTTAAAAGATAAGACTACGTCGGATGTCAATCAACCACGTCATATGTGCTTTCGTCAAAGTATAATTTAGGATGTACAATTTGATGTTAACTTGGGTATTATATTTATATTATATATCATAATCAACATTACTTGTGTTACTCGTATTTCTTTATTTGATTAAGATTTTTTAAGTTTTTAATAATTATGAAATGGCATGATATTAATTTTTACTTATATAATTGTTTATTAGGTTAAGAAATAGACTAAATAATAATATTATTATTACTTACATAGATAAAATGCATAAGTTATTCTTTTATAATACAACAAAAATATATATTGTACAAAGAGATTGTATGATGAGTTTTTTAATTGATTTTTTTAAGAATACAATGAATTTCATTGTTAAATTTTACGCATTTTATAGTAGAATTTTATGCATTTTACAAGAATTTTAGTGCATTAAACCCGTGAAATAAATATTTTATTTAAAAATAGTGAGAGTACGGTCAATTTGATTTGTAATATGCGAAAAATAATTTAAGTAGATTAAAGTATGATTATTAAAATTTACATTTTCTCCCTTGTTAGGAATTATAGTATTTTAATATAGGTCACAAACCAACAATCTCAATTGTCTGTTGTATAAATTGTTTTGATAGAATTAATGTCAACCGATAATTTGAAGAAATGAAGAATTATCTTTAGAAGATTAAGTATAAGTGCATAATTAATCATCCAATTAACAGTTATAAGAGAAGAGAACTAATTGACGGAAATGAAGCAATCCAGTTGAAAATATACAACAGTTGACAGTTAAGGGAAAGTAGCCGTTGAGTACAAGAGAATCGCTAAAATCACTTTATTAAATCAACAATCATTTCATATGATTGTTTAGAGGACAATTGTGCGGTTATGCAACTTCGTACAAACGTTCACATGCAAGAAAAGATGGGTTATTTTTTAAGTCAATTTACAATAATTATAATTTAAAAGAAAACTATAAATACTCACTCAAGATCAAAAAGGAAGAGAGAGAAAGAATTGTTTCCGATCTTCATAAAAACTCTTTAAACTCATCGTGTCTCTTAGCACGAGACCGACGCCTAATTTACAGATGAGATCTTCTACATATCCCTTAAACCTTATGTATAGACTCCAAGAATATTACAGATAATAAGGGTTTTAATCATTATGAAACATTCTTGTAAAGAAAGACAATTTGAATTCACAACTGACAGAGTCTAGCACGTAGAAGTTTGACAGTACCTGTGACTAGAGTCAACTGAAGACTCTCGTTAAAGAAGATCGATAGTTGTAACTTGTACTCAACTACCGCGTACTACTAAGTTAGAGATTAGAAAGAAAAGTAGGAATATGAATTTGAGTTCCCGAACCACTTTATATCTTGTCTCTTTCACTATTTTATTTCGTTCTCAGTTACTCGCATTCCACGTTACTCAATTGATATTTTGAATCATCTTTTGCTGGGTACTGTTGTTATATTTGTAACTACGAACTAAAATCTCATATACCAAATAGCAGACCTCTCAAGTCTTAGCAGCTCTCAAGTCCGCTAAGACATAAAAAGGGCTCACACATGTACACACATTTATTTTTATTATATTTCGAACACACATACATTTATATACTCTAATTCTGATCAATATATTCTCATTTACAAAACTAAATATATTAACAAATGATTATACATCTCTCTATATGTATAGGATGGATTTCCATAAAACCAAATAAGATGTATAAATTATAAATCAAAATAAAAAGGGGCAACTTTATTATATTTTCTTATATTTTTGTGGTATAACTGGAATAATATCTCTCAAAATTAGTAAATATTAGTATAAAACTAATTATCACCCAAATCTCAGTTTTTTATAATTGTGACTTATATAGTTGCAATACATTCATCTATGTATAAATATATAATTCTCTAAGGGGTGGTTTGAATTGACTGTGTTCATTAAAAGCTTTCAAAATTGAATATTTATATAGGGATGTAAAGTGAAATAACATTGATTAATTTGTTGGGACAAATAATAATATGCATTATTGGCCTGTTTAACCCGCAGAAGCTATTCCATAGACCATAGGCAATTGACCAGAATACATATATGGTTACAAGCTTAATTATGGATTTTATATTATCTTTCACGAGGTGGGGGTGTCACCTACAAGATTATTAATTAATTATTATTTCTTTCACAACCTCACCTAATAAATACTTATGATTTTTTTTCTTCTTCAAATTATTATTACTTAAGTTACTCTATTATTTCATATTTCATTTTTGTTCTTCCCTTAATATCACAATTAGTGCATAATGTCTCGATTTTTACAATAAATGAATGTCTAAGTGCCGTATAAACTGTGAAAAATAAAAAAGTCCGTGAGAATAAGTAAGTAAGCAACCACAGAAAATCTCCTCACCTAATAACAATGAAAAGTGAAAACTAAATTGAAAACATACCACTAAATAAATATATATGCATATTTATTTATATATAATTGCTTGCATACATTATAATCAAACAAATGCGTGTTCTACTTTCTCACTCATCTCTTCAACATTATCTCCCTCTCTCTCTCTGTGTGTTTTTTCACAAACAACACACATTACATGAACGTGGAGATATAATCATGAACATTATCTCCCTCTATATATACACTTAACCCTCATTCCCTAAAACATACTACACACACCATTCCTTCACCAAATCACACTAGCTCGCTAACAATGGCGAAAGGCACTCTAAACCAACCATTTTCTTCTGGTCTCCTCTTCCTCCTATTCTTCTTCTTCCTCCTCCGTTCGTCGGAGTCGCGGCCGCCGTTGGCTTGCGACCCCAAAAATGCGGCAACAAAGAATTTCCCATTCTGTAGAGTGTCGCTGCATATAAGAGATAGGGTTAAAGACTTGGTTGGAAGGCTTACTCTGCAAGAGAAAATAAGGTTGATAGTGAACAATGCCGCACCCGTTGAGAGGCTGGGGATCGCCGGCTACGAGTGGTGGTCGGAGGCGCTCCACGGCGTCTCCAACACCGGCCCCGGCGTCAAGTTCGGCGGCGAGTTCCCCGGCGCCACCAGTTTCCCGCAAGTCATCACCATGGCTGCCTCTTACAACGCCTCATTGTGGGAAGCCATTGGCCAGGTTAGATATGATAATTATTATTTTTATCGATGTCACAATTTCGTATTTTATTTTATCTTATCGGATCAATATATACCACAATAGCATTATTATACATATTTAGAGTAAAGTATAAAATAAAATGCCATATAAACTCATTGCGTGTCATCCTTGTTGGTTTGTCACCCTCACTATTGCACTATATATATGGATAAAGTGATTATTTTATCTATATATAGATTATATGTGATATAATTAATTTCATATTGATTGATTAATATTAGTTAGAGTGGGGGCAATGATGAATGAAATAGTGAAGACAGTGATGCAAGAATGTGACAAATATAAATATATATATTCAAAAATGGAGACAGAGGGCTATTTGACAGAGTGAAGTTGCATGTGACAAATCAAATAGTAAAATAGAAAGAGAAGAAAGAACAAGTGTCAAAGAAACAAAAATAAATGTAAGAAAAGGAACCATGGTGATATTGGGAGGCATATGGTGGTGGGTGAGGCTGAGTGATGCCATTGCCTATTATTTATAAGAATACAAATAAGTTGCAACTTGCAAGCCCCCATGCCTAATCAGCATCTCCATGCCATAAATTTGATATATATATTTTAAAAAGCAACCCCTACAAAAAAGATGGTGGGTGGATGGCTGAGTGGGGTTGGGTATTTGATCCATATAGATTCCCAATCCAATCAACTATAGTATTTTATTTTATGTTCTTTAATATTATAAAATTGTTGAATTTATATATGACATATGATAATGTAATGATATGAAATCATTTTATTAAAATGAAGATGACCTAATATACTAATATTATAATTTAATGGTATTCTTTGTCTTTATAGCATGACTTTGAGTATCATGTGGTCCTGTATCCAATTCAAAGGGAAGAAAATGATAATACTATTAGATTTTTTTGGGGGGGAAGATTTTGAATTTTATTTTAATTTTTTAGTAAAATTTGAAATTTACCCCAGTTTTTTCTGTCATGAAATTTTATCTTAATATTAATTCTATTAAAAAAAAATACATTTGGTCGTTAACGAGGTTAAAACCACGATGATTCACATGTTACATCTCATGTGACATTATTTAATAATATTAAAGATTGTTTAGTTAAAGCCCTTAAATTAAAAACATATAAATTCCAAAAACTTAAATATATATACATTGCACTTGTACCGCTTATCTCTCTAAATTTGTAGTAATTTATATATATATATATATATATATATATATAGAGGAGGGATCATGTAAAAAAAAATATCCCCATGTGAGAAAAAAGAATGAATCATGTCCATCAGATCTAAAAAAATCAATGGTTGATATTGAATCAAGCAACAACTAAAATGCAATCAAGCAACAAAATAATCAAGCAACAACTAAAGCACAATCAAGCAACATTGCAATCAAGCAACGACCTGAATGCAATCAAGCAATGCCGTGAATGCAATCAAGCATCTTTCTCATTTTCTCACGTTAAGAGTTTTTTCACTGGATCCGCTTCCTATATATATATATATATATATATATATATTTTTGCCATTGACTCACCCTCAATCACTTACTACTGACTCTAAATTTCTAATAACATACTACTTTTTGCTCTAGTATGGGAAGATGTATTTAACTAAAAGGAAGTAAATATTAAAGTGAATTTTAAGATATATCAATATATTTAAGTAGAATTTAAAATGTTCCCTCTTTTGTTTTTTTTTGGAAGAAGGGTAGCTGATTCTCAGAGGATTGATTCCTTGTGGATTATAAAGACTAAATTAGACAGACAAGTCAATTATGTTGATTATTTCATGAGAAATTTGAACCCACTGTCCCTTCATTTTTTTTTGTCATATCAATATCAGTATCTGCAAAACAAAAACAAATATGATAGTAGGTGTAAATTACATTGTCCAATCTAAAAAAGTAAAAAAACAAATTGAATGGATGATGTGAATGAAGGTGGTGTCGAGCGAAGCACGTGCGATGTACAACGGAGGGAGGGCGGGGTTAACCTACTGGAGCCCCAACGTGAACATATTCCGGGACCCTCGGTGGGGGCGGGGCCAAGAGACTCCCGGCGAGGACCCCGCCTTGGCTGCCAAATACGCCGCCAGCTACGTCTCCGGACTCCAGGGCAACCTCGGAAACCGCCTCAAAGTCGCCGCCTGCTGCAAACACTACACCGCCTATGATCTTGATTTTTGGAACGGCGTCGACCGCTTCCATTTCAATGCCAAGGTATCTTCACTTTATTACTCCATATATTTAAATTAAAGAAGCATTTATTAGTATGGCAAAAACTTGCGTTAGCAGGCCTAAACGGTTTAGGCGGGTTTTATCATACCCAAATGGGTTCACCCATCCCAAATAGGGTATATTATATGGGTTTGGGCTTGGGTTAATGGATAAAATCCGCCTAAAACTTGGGTTAATGGTTAAAATCCGCCTAAATCATTTAGGTCTGCCTAACCCAAGACCTTCCCTATTAGTATTACTTCACATATATCATTATTGCTTATCCTACATATCTTGATTGTGAATTGTGATGATGCCCACCCCTCCCTTATCCACTCATCAAGCAGAGCATTTGGCAATCCTATTAATCATTACTAAAAATCAATGTTATCATAGATTCCAATTAAAATAAATAAATAAATACAAGGTTGAATAAAAGATTTCGCAGGGTATTAATGTAATCTGGCATATTTATAAATATATACGAGTGAGCTTTGGCGGATCAACTTATAAAGGGCTCCAGTCCGTCTTGACCAAGCTTTTTGTTTTTATTTTCGTGGTAGGATAATTTGATATTTTTAGAATATAATTCTCTTCCTGGACGACTAATAAATAAGAAAGGAGGACTAATATTGAAACAGAGGGTGTCAGGAGTTGAGGGACAAGATGAGTGGAGAATTTTTACTGTCTTAAAATCTTAGACTTTTATATAATACTCCATGCACATTTTATTATATTTGCATAATTTTCTTAGTATTATGTAAAATTGAATGGAAAGAATTATATGTTGTGTGCAGGTGAGCAAGCAGGACTTGGAAGAAACATACAATGTGCCGTTCAAGGCATGTGTGTCGGAAGGGAAGGTGGCGAGTGTGATGTGCTCCTACAACCAAGTTAACGGCGTTCCTACCTGCGCTGATCCTTCCCTCCTCCGCCACACCATCCGTGACCAATGGCGTCTCAACGGGTTACTTCTCTTCTTCCACCCTCCCATTCCCAACCCAATAAATTTACATATATAATTTATTTATTTATTCTTGAAATGCAGCTACATTGTTTCAGACTGCGACTCAGTTGAGGTTCTATACACAGGGGCGGAGGCAGACTTCAAGTTCCGGGGGGGCTCGACTATGTTCCGGGGGGGCTCGATTATATCACGATTGGATCGAGTCTTATAAATTTTTAGAAATATAACTAAAAAAAAAAAAAAATTTCGACCGCCGGGGGGTCGGCAGCCCCCCCAGCCCAAGGCTGCCGCCGCCCCTGTCTATACAATAGTCAGCATTACACATCCACCCCTGAAGATGCAGCCGCTGATTCAATTAAAGCAGGTTCGTATGGCATTTTTGGAATATTCAAATATGAATTCGGGTTGATTTTTTTTTTTTGCAGGATTGGACTTGGACTGCGGGAGCTTCCTTGCGGTCCATACCGAGGCAGCCATTCGGGCCAGGAAATTAAACGAGATCGATGTCAATCAGGCTCTAGAAAACCTACTCACTGTTCAATTTCGTTTGGGCATGTTTGACGGGCCCAGACAACAGTATCTTAATTTGGGCCCGACAGACGTCTGCACTCCTGCCCATAAACAATTGGCTCTCGAAGCTGCCCGACAAGGAATTGTATTGCTGCAAAATCGCAATCGGGCCTTGCCTCTGTCGGCCCGATATCATGGGACCGTGGCTGTGATCGGGCCCAACTCCGATGTCACTGAAACCATGATTGGCAACTACGCCGGTATGCGTTCTGATTTACTATATTCACTAATTTTGATCTTATTAGTTATTAATTTTCTTAAATAATTTTGCATTTTGTTTTAGGGGTTCCATGTGACTACACCACTCCGTTACAGGGCATATCAAAATATGTTAAAACAATCCATGAAAATGGATGTTCTCCGGTGAGCTGCTCCGACAACAGTCGATTTGGGGCGGCTGAGGCCGCCGCTCGTCAGGCGGACGCAACGGTGCTGGTGGTGGGCCTCAGCCAATCAATCGAACGGGAATTCCTGGATCGGAACGCGCTTCTTTTGCCGGGCCACCAACAAGAGCTTGTATCAAGGGTGGCTCGGGCCTCCAGAGGCCCGGTTGTGCTAGTCCTAATGACTGGCGGCCCCATTGATGTCACTTTTGCCAAAAATGATCCCAAAATCTTGGGTATTTTGTGGGCCGGGTATCCGGGCCAAGCCGGGGGCGCTGCAATTGCCGATGTTATATTTGGGACATTCAATCCAGGTAAATATATACTTTAAAGTCCTAATAATGAGCTGAGTCAAATGTGGCCAAATTCAAATTTGAGGATTTTTAATTAATTAATAATTTTAGAGAAGATTATACGAGCCTAGTTCTAGCTACAACTCATGTTCGATTTAAACTCGAGCTCAATAAAACTTGAAAGATTATTCATTCAAGAACTTTGAAGTTTGAGCTCGATAAAATTTACGAGTCTATAGATTTAAGTGAAGCTTGAGCTTGATTCGAGTAATATTGAGTTGATTTTCAGTTTTTTTTTATTTTATTTTATGAAATATTGAGTAGCTAGTGTGCCAACTCCGAGTTATATTGATTCCTAGTTCAAGACACATACATGCGCTGATGCGCATATGTTCTTATAATTCTATATGTTTATGATGAATATCTTATCCAATTGATCTAAATTTATATTTTACTAGGTGGGAGGTTGCCTATGACATGGTACCCTCAAAGTTACCTAGCCAAGGTGCCCATGACGGATATGGCCATGCATGCTGACCCTTCAAGAGGCTATCCAGGCCGGACCTACAGATTTTACAAGGGCCCAACCGTCTTTCCATTTGGGTTTGGGCTAAGTTACACCAAGTTCAGACAAACATTGGCCCATGGGCCGACAAAGATCTTAGTCCCTTACTCAAGTTCAAAAACATTCAAAAACACCACTACCCTATTGAGCAATGGTATTAGGGTTTCACACACAAACTGTGACACTCTAAACATAGGGCTACATGTGGATGTTGAGAATGTGGGAGAAATGGATGGAACACATACTATGTTGGTATTCGCGTCGTCGCCAACGACGGAAGGTGGCGGGGAGGAGAAGCATTTGGTGGCATTCGAGAAAGTTCATGTAGTGGCCGGAGGTAAAGAAACTGTAAAGATAAAGGTTGATGCATGCAATCATTTGAGCGTCGTGGATCGATTTGGGATTCGAAGAATTCCAATGGGTGAACATAATTTGCATTTTGGTGATGATCTCAAACATACCATTTTAATCCATAATGATGTGGGGGAAAATGGGTTTTAATTATATAGTATGATTGATCAAACCTATAGTATGATTGGCAAAATGTTTGGCCATTACATTTCACTACATTATTTTGCAAGTGTAAAAAAGTGTACGTGTAAGACCCACTTTTATTGAAATTAATATGTATTTTGTTTGACTTAGTCAACACCACTCTAGTTGTAGTTAATTTTTTTTAACGGGCTCTATACATAATAATATTTATATCCAAATTTATACACAATTTCTGCCAATTTATGAACGACCTCGGTTATGGTGGGTTCTAATTGAATTATATTTTAATATACATTGAGATATTTTTATGCTTATATATTTATATTCAAGTCATTTTAATATACAATTAGTAATTCACGTGTCATGTGCAACGCATGTTCTATTAGATATTTACTAGTATTGCACTCCAAGCATCAACTTCCATTGTTTATATTGATAAATTTAATGTTTCATTTGAGTTACATTTTCGTATTATTAAAAAGTTTTAAAATTCCTTGTTTTTAGATAAATAATATGAATATTAAAAAACCGTAAACTTATTAATAATATGTATAATCTGTATACTTAGTATATATATATATTGAGTATATTTATTTTAATTAATTTATAAAATTTATTTTATAAATGGAAGTGTTAGTTTTTAATTTGAATAATATTTATATAATATTTTATTTTTTTATTGGAGTATATTATTTAAATGGGGAATGAGTGTTTTGGTATGACTTAAAAATATGATCAATTAATCATAGACAAAACACTTACTCAAGTGCGCTCTAAGGTAGAGATGTACTATATATTATTTTCTTAATATATTCGGTTTCACTTCATAATTATAATTTTTAATACTAAGAAATTCTTATTATTTTTTATCGTGCAGTTAAAATTCAATTATGTTACCATTGGAAAATTTTAAAATTTCAACCAATTACTCTCTTTTTCTGTCTCTTCAAAAAAAAAAAAAAAAATTGCAACTCATGTGTCATAAAGATTATTTGTTACAACATTAGATGTGACTACATACATTGGCCCATGCTTTATACATATTAAACTTAAATTTCAAATTATTTGACATGGAATTTGATTTACTATTCTTGCGTATGTTAAAAGTTTACACACTCAATCTCTCTCGTCAACGCTTAACATCTTAAATTAAATCAGGATATTACATTATGGTGATGACTTTTGTGCTCCATTAATGATCACTACATTATTGACATGCAAACCACAAGTATACGGATCAATATAGAATAGTAGAGAGCAAGAGTATCGTATCCACAATGATTAAGATATCGAATCTACAATTGAATACTACCTAGTCTTTCTTCTTCATTATCCAAACAAACATGATTTGAGATTGAGTTTGAATATAAATTACACAAGCAAAGGGATTAATTTCTTTACAAACAGACTAAATACTATAACTGATTCAGATTTTAAGGAACATTGGGTTAAAGGTATGTAAAACTGAACTATACACTAGATCGTCCTTCCATTTATCAAACCATTTTAATCTTGAAAAAGTGAGTAAACCAAGAAATAAATTAATCCTTATGTCAAGGATAACAAGAATTTGGATTCATTCAATCAGATAACTTTGATCAAAGATTGAAAATTAAACAAATCCAATAGTTCAACTTGATTAAACACCCTACTACTAATCATACCTCTTAGATCAAAGAAATAAGATTAACAATATTATTATTCTTGTTTCCTTAGTCAATATTAACAAAAGTCATGCAAATTTGACTAAGAGTTTCTACAATAGGTTTGTCTTCCATTGCAACTAAATTCAACAGCATCAAACACAGAACAACAAACTAATTCAAGAAGGAAATAACAACATTATTACGATCTGATGCATAATATTCAACTTTACAACACCTAAACCCAATTTATGCCATTTAACTATACATACTAGAAATTAAACACAAACAACTCATAGAACACCACATTTAAATATAGATTAAGGTAGAAGAACAAGCCCGGTAGAAGTTTGTAGACGAAAACGGAGAAATCTTCCAATACCTAGCAAGATCAACCAAGGTAATGTACTACGTTCTTCAACAAAGTTCAGAACTGAAAAACTGGAAAACTCCTCCAAACTTCCGTCAACTGTCCTTCATGTTTTTAAATTGTAAAAACTAACTATTTATATGTCTGCAGGAACTCTCTTCAACACTAAAAATGTGGATGCTAATTGTGTGAAAGAATCGCCAAAGAACATGAGAAGAATCGCACTTGGTGACTCGAACTGCCGACCGCGGCGCGGTCGATGATGGGTTTTGTATACTGAAAGCATTTATTACAATGAATATACAACGGTTTATTTCTCCTATCTGTTAACAATCGTACATGTATGAACAATGGTATCCTCTTGTTTCACTGATAGGGACGATCATACGACGTGTTGTAGATCGCAGAAGACAGTATGATCACTTGACCTAGTGAGACATAAACATGATCACAACCGAGACAGCGTATGAGGATACGTCTGTCCGGATGGCTGCGGCATTGTCGGAATAAGTAGTCTGTCTTGGTTACTTGACATGCTGGTACGCAGAGGTGGCGTATTGATGGACCGCAGTGAGATATATTCGTCTGTCTGACATCAGCGAATAAAAGATCTCGTTATATTGATTGAGTCCAAACCCTAACGAAGGTTCAGGGGTTTGCACGGGTTGACTGTTGCTTTGACTTGCCATGGTGGAGAGCCAACACAGCGCGCTCGTATATCCGCATCTTGGGTAATAGCAGTTTGTGTAGTACCGCCTGAGACTGAACTTAGGTAACCATATTCGAGTAATAGGATGGGGACAATCCCTGAGGAGCTCAATAACATTCATCATGCCAAAGTCCTGCAGGCTGATTAAGTTCAGGCACGAGTGATAAGGTTTGAGTGGTACTACTCAGGAATTATAAGATAATAATTAATTGTAGTTAGAGCTTGTCAGAGGCTCCGATTAATTAATGAATGTTCGGTAACCTTAAATATGGGGATTCTCAATTAATGCAACCCGTTCTCACAACGTGGTAATAAAGGGGTAGGTCAATATTAATTCTGTGGTGAAAAAGAATTAATATTAATTAATTAATTGTGTCCTGGGTTGTGGACATGATAATTAATTAATTTATAGGCCCACTTTATTATTTGCATTAGGTCCCAGGTCTGGCCCAAATAAATATGCTGAATTGAGCCCAGTAGCCCATCAGGGATAAAACCCTGGGTCTATAAATAGACTAC